>VFXL01000218.1:87359-160001 GCA_009761765.1 Phenacoccus solenopsis | reverse complement strand
TGAATATTCTAAGTATGAATAATTCTTAGGTAGCTTGAAATAGTAAATTGTAATTATACCCCCAAGCGCAAAAATCTTTCTCTCGGGCTCAAATCAAGTAGTCACCTGGTATAATTATTCAATTCCAATTTATTATCGTCATTATTTGATTTTTACAAAATTTATAATAAATTTTATGAAAAAATGAAAACATTACCCTGAACCCTGAAGTTTGCTTTATTTTATTTTTCAATAACGATTTTTATCTAATTTCAATTTTGAATTTATTTCATTTTTCATTATTTTAATGGATCATTCAAAAATATTCCCTATCAATATGGGTATCATTTTAAAGGAAATTTTATTCTCAATTTTGTTTTGGTGTTATTATTGTATTTAAATGAAGTAGAGTTTGTATAAAATGGAAAAAACCAATGTTGTAGGAACAAACCAAAGAACGAGAATGAAGAACAACAAGAACGGAGAACTTTTATTATTCCTGAGGAACAGGACCAAGAACGAGAGCATAAAAGTGATATATTTGAAGAACAAAGAACAGCACGAGAACAGAATATTTTCAAACTGAAAGATCAAAGAACAAAACCAGAACCAACTAATGAACAATGTTGAGGTACAAAAACAAAAACAAGAACGATGTAATTTTTTGTTGTTCTTCGTTCTTTTGAAAGTTTATGATTTATTATAAAATTAATAGATATCATGAGGGGAAAGAGAAAATGAGAAACTTATACTTGAAAGCGGGCAAGTGCTACATATACCCATATAAGTATTTTTTTTTTTTTAATTATTAGCTTCAATTAATTGATTTTCAATTTCAACAACAACAATTAACTGTAAACACGTTATCAAAAAAAAAGAAAGAAAGATAGAAAGAAAGAAAGAAATAAAGAAAGTAAGAAAGAAAGAAAGAAAGAAATAAAGAAAAAGAAAGAAAGAAAGAAAGAAAGAACAAAAGAAAAAGTTGAAGAATAAGAACAGAACGAAGAACGAACAAGAACGAGACCATAAAGGATTGAAAGAACAAAGAACAGAACGAGAACAACATTGTAAAGCATCAAAAGAACGAAGAACAGAACGAGAACAGTTGAAACATTGAGAATAAGAATGAGTCAAGAACAGGATCAAATGATTGGGTCTTTCCAGGAACGAGAACAGGAACAAGAACGGACCTATGTTCGTTCCTACAACACTGAAAAAAACAATTTATATTCAAAGTTATTCTCAGTCATTCTCATTAATTGACATGATAAAAATTATTCAGAGTCCATCCAAGGAGTGCAATTCACAGTGGTGTGCTAGATGATGCAAGGAACGATTTGAAAAATTTTTTTTTTGATTTCTCCATGTACAAGCATGTTTTTTTTCAATAATTTGAATTTTTTCCATTTTTTTTTTCTTAAAAATATTCCCTAAAAACAGTTAAAATTACGAAAATTAGCTAAAATATACCAAAATATTCTCTTAAAAAGGGCAAAATATTCATTTATATGCATTTATACCCAAAATATGCAAAAATATTCCCTAAAAAATGCGGCTCAATCGACTTGGAATTTGATGAAACGTGAAGATATGTTGGATATCCCTATTCAGGTGTACCACATTTTTTTTTTTTTTTTTTTAATCGTTTTATGTTTGGTCGCTCGGCATCTCTGCCATTTACGACGCTAAAATTGTACATTACTTATAAATATAGGTCATTATAATTATTGGTTTCTATTGATTAAGTATATTTATATATAAATCATATAAATCACAACTCTAGTTATGAACTCCTGATTGCTTTTGTCGAACGCAAAAAGCTGAACAAGTATGGACGTCGACATATAATCATCAAAGGCTAATCATCCTCGAGTGAACACACCTTGAGGCATCGTAAGTGGTAAAATGATTACTAAAGTTGGCCAGCTACGCTCGAGGAAAGCACGAATAACCGCGAAAATTCAAATTGGGTAGAAAAGGGAGGTAGGGGTCTTGAATACATGCTAATTCTGGCGGCTTTTTGGGGCACAGAATTAGGTCAAAACTCGCGTTTTTCGACAGTTGTTGAGGATCTTCAAAATTATAAGAATCCCAAAAAAAATCTTTCAAGGGAATTAACTGAAATAAATTTTCCAATTCTCCAGTACAATATTGAACCATTCGCAGTAATTAGCTGAGTTTTTAACAAAACAATAGCTATTACAGCCTACCTGATTTGGGAAGGGAAGGTCGGGGGAGGGTGGGGTCTTCAAATCTTTGCGTTTCAGACCATTTGTAATCATCTGGCAAATGTCCAACTTTTTGGTATATATATATATATATTTGTACCGCTATCTTTATGAGACCCGGTATATCAACTGGACGGACCGAGACCCACCCTTTCTATTATAGATACGAGGATGAGAGTTAGACCTATATGCGTCATTTATTCGCGCCAATGCCAGCAACCTGAGAGGGGTAGAAAATCGACGTATTCAAACATACGAGTATAAATGATTTTCTACGGTGTTGTGAGGCCTTCAGGTTTTACACGTAGTTCCGAGACCCACTACAGATTTTTCGTCGATTATCTGAGACCCAGCAACGTTGCCAAATAAAATGACTATACAATTGAATAAATTATATTTTCTTTATAGCATGTATTTCATCACGTTTACATTCCAAATTCGATTCGTGTCTAGAACATGATTTTCATCTCGCATGTACATTCCTGAAATGAAAAACAATTTTCAATCAACATCAAATTCAATACGCAATAAAGTTTTAATAAATCTTGATTAAAAAATAAAAATAAAAAGCGATAAATAAACAAATAATTTTTAATTCCGTTTCCATAAAATTTTTATCTTGTCAAATACTTTAATTTTATGTACGAACTTCATTATGTTTATAATTCAAATTGAACTTGTGCACCAGAGATGTGGATATTTCTGCTTGTTCGTAATTGGGTTAACGTTCCTGAAAAGAAAAATAATTTTTATTTAATATCATATTTAGTATGCAAAATGTCTCTGATGCATCTTAAAAAAATCACATGAACAAAAATGCTTTAATGATGTTTCGAGAAAATTCTCATTTTTGTCAGATGGATAATTCAATTTTATTCATGCAAGATGAAATAATAATTTTTCATTCCGAATCGATTTAAATATTTGCGATAAAAGACAATAATCTATCATCAGTACAAATCACAGTAAAATGACAACTTTCAACCCATTTTCGTGTAATTATTGCATCAGCATTTCAATCGCACGTGTTCGCATATCAGATCATAGGGGGGTGAGCAGTACTTTCCAGTCCGCGCATCGGGAGGATCGTTCGTATTTCGACAACGTGATTTTATTGTTATGCGTTTTTGATGTGATAACGTGATCTACTCATTGTCGTAATTTTCAAAGAATATGGTGCTGTGACGTTAATTTGAAGAAGGTATGGCAGCAGAAAAGTGTATTCTCGTAAAATTTTACAATAATGTGAAATATATTTGTCGGTCAGAAGATACGAAAGCAGGGGCGTGCTCAGCCATTTGAGGGCCCCAGGATAAATACCTTGAAGAGGCCCCAAGAGACCATGGGCCCCCGGTTAAAATTTCCAACTTTTTTTGAGTGAATTAGAAAGCTAAGCGAAGAAGCAAAAAATTTGAATATGGAGAAATAAAAAATTTTAAATTTTGATAGGTATAACATCCATTTTACTTAACATTAAACTATTTCATTAAACAATAATTGTTTCTGGAATTTTTTGTTTTTATTAGTCAACATCCAAGCAGCAGCGTACTAAGGACATTCTTCAGGGGGAGGGGGGAGAAAACCAGAAATTGCCAACTTTTACCTTTTTTTTTTTTTTTTGCTCTAACGTTAGAATGTTTTAATTTCAGCAAATTTGCAATTTTTCATCGATAATATGGAATTAGTATTAAAAAAAATGTATCATCTTAGTAAATTTCAACGATAGGTGTAGTCCTGAATGATATTTCTTATGATGCTCGTACAACGCCTAAAAGAAAAAACAATCGAAATGTCATTCTTCATATTACTCTATTGAGAACATCATCCTAGTGGTATGATGGGTAAAAATAAATACAACGCATTAAAAGTTAAAAATAATGTTTTAAAATCGTAACAAAAACAACGCGCGAAGCGTGAAAGAAATTTTTTCATCATTTATACAAGTTGATAAATTTTCTTCCACACTTGGTTAATATTGGTAAATTTCAGTATTTTAGGCTATTTTGTAATTTTTTACCTCTTTAAATTTTTTTTAAATCGTAAGAAATACAACGCGCGAAGCGCAAAAGAAATTTTTTCCACTTACATATAAATTGGCAAGTTGGTAAATTCCAAAAGCTGGCAATTTCAAAAACTACAATATTTTGTTTAAGAAAATTTATCTGCCTTATTTTTGATACTAAGTACTTATTAGTGCTAGTGGTCAAGTTAACCAACTTTACGCTAAAACTCCAAATTTACCAACCTTTCAAAAGCCAAGGAGGAGCTCATCCCTCCCACCTCCCTCCTTTCCATACGTCCCTGCATCCAGGCATTCTAGACATAATTTGGCTCGTTTTGGGAAATAATTGTTGTTACACTAATTTTTGGTATGGTTGTCAGGAGTAATACCACAAACGACATACTAAAACTCCCCTCATGTAGCGGTGACGTGTGGCCCTCTATGGGAGTTAGAACCCCGCAAAAGCTAGTTTTACTTACAGTGACTGTTACAAGTAAATTAGATATATAATTAATTAATCTACATCAAATTACCTACAAATTATGCTTAACGCATTTTTCTCTATCATTCACAGTTCGACAACAAAAAAACTTTGAAGATGGCCCATTAGGTAAAATGACTCAATTGTTGTACATTTGTGAGTTTTTTGCATTTTTCTTGGTTATAGTGCCAAATACGAAAACATTCTTACCACACAAAATTATTCTACACCAAATTTCTCGTAAAAATATTGCATTACATTTTTTGTACCATTCATCATAAGTTAGTAAAGAGATCTTGAAGAAGACGCATCAAGCAGTATAATGATTTATCATTTTTTGAACATAGATTTTTGTGTTTTTCTTCCTCGTAAGGAGAGATACGAAAAAATGGCTAATAAAAAAATGATCTACCTTAAATTTTCTTCAAGAAAGTTTGGTTGTTTTTTTCCTGTCTCCAAAAACTGAAGTGTAAGATTATTTAGAAACTTATATTAGCGTTTATCGAGCAGATTTTCGGGATGTTGGTCAAGAGTATAGGCATGAACAAAATACTAAAACTCCCCATATGTAGCCGTGATGCGTAGCCCCCTACGAGGCTTTGAACTCCCCAACTCAGTTTTTTGAACTTTGCTCGCTTACAATAACCGACACAAGTAAATAAATCCTATAGCAAATTTATTTATCAAAATTTCCTATAA
Source organism: Phenacoccus solenopsis (assembly GCA_009761765.1). NCBI lineage: Eukaryota > Metazoa > Arthropoda > Insecta > Hemiptera > Pseudococcidae > Phenacoccus > Phenacoccus solenopsis. The sequence goes on along the minus strand of VFXL01000218.1, from coordinate 154,612 downwards.
AAATATTTAATCATTTTCTTTCAGCTGTTTATAGGGGTTCAAACCCCTGTGGAGGCTGAGGAAATCGGTAATATGCATTGCATACGGCCTTGTAAATTTAAAAAGTTTTTGGAAAATGTGTTTTCAAATCATATCTGGTCATCATAATAAAAATTTGTAAAGCCATAAACGCCTTATTTTCGTTAGTTTTGTAGTTTCGTCACAGCTTTTAGTACAAGTAAAAATTTCCTGAAGAGTAGGTACGTGCTACCAATATTAGGTATACTTAAGCAGTTGAGTTGAATTGAATTTATTAAGGGCATAAAGATAAATTTGATGAAGTTTTTTACTATTTTATAACCTTTATTTCTACCGAATTGTACGACTTAAATACACTTCTTGTTATGCTAAAAGAGGCCCCACTCCAAAGGGGCCTACTCCTCGGGGTCCCAGGATATTACCCTGAGTCGTTACACGGTGAGCACGCCCCTGCATGCATTACACAGATTTTCAGCTTTTTTTAATCAAATTTGGGGATGTGGCAAAAAAATGTGTTCTTTTTGTTCATATAGTAATTTAAACGTTCTTTTTTGATCGGCAGATTTAAAATTACATTTAAAGAACAAATTCAGCGTGAATTTTTGTATTTTCATTGCTCATCAAACATTATAAGGCACTTTTAGCAGAAATTTTGAATTGGAGTTCTAATCATCGCGTAGATGTTTCTTGAGTAAAATATGAACCAAATCTTCTTAAAGTGGGTGGGGGGAGGAACAAAATTAAAATTCAGGCTCCGAATTTCAAAAATGAATTTGTTTTTGTTTATATTATTGAATAACTGATGATAGTTTTGCCCCTCGTAAAAAAATAAGCGAAATTGAAAACTTGGAGGTAAAATCGTTGATTTAAGTAACATAGAATGACCGTTTGATATTTTTATAATTTATAGAATATAATTCTTACCTTGATAGGTTGTTATCAATTTGCCATTCAAAATTACCATCCAACACAAATACAAATAATTTCATTGTCCCTTCCCACATCTGATCAAAGCTGAAAATAATAATATTTTGTTAATAATGTTGAGATGATAGAAAAAAAGAGTATGAATTCACTTATCTTGAGCTTCAAAAATCATGAGCTTCGTTTTTTAAACTGGCATCTATCACGAGTCCATTCCATCTTGTGTTCATGGTATATGATCAATTCTAAAAACGAAGATTTTATCTTATTACTTAATTGCCGAGAGAATGAAAAAATGAACATAAATTTACTTACTTTGAGGTTCTAAAAGGAATAAATTTTCACCATCCCGCGCAATATTTCGAGAAAAAAACTGTAATTAAAACTTATGAAATATTTGCACTTGTCGATTTCAAAGACACACAGTCCCAAATACATTTGCTTCGATGCAACGTTGCCAAGTCAATGGGTCTCAGAACGTCGGTGGCAAATCTTTTTTTATACAATTTTGCAGCGCGCTCTAGGGTGGAAATGTATGAACTGAATATGTATAAGAGCAGAGAGTATATATGCTTTCCGAGGCCCGAGCAAAAATTTGCCTATGCGTTGCAGAGTGTGCAACACGCATAGAAAGCTGATTAGTACAGCGAAACGTACCGAGACCCGAAGTTGGGTCTCACATCGTCGAAACGGGTCTCACAACACCGTGTGACTTCACGAAATGGGAATGTATAAGTCGTGGTATACCTCTATATATATATATATCCCCACGCGTAGCGCCGGCGAGTATTCATAAAATTCGCTCAAAATTTGGTGAGGAACTCTTCTTGAAAATGCGCAGAAGTGTTTTTTTTGTTTTTTCGAAAACTTTCAAAATGGCGGATCACTCAAATTTTGAGGGGGCTGGAGAAGAGGCAAATAGCTCAAATTTTTCGTTTTGATCTCATATGAAAGAGTGAGTCACGGACACCAACATATTTAAATTTCAGCTTCCTAAGTGCATTTGAGGCGAGTTAGCAAAAACCTGTTTTTGAGAAAATTGCGTTTTTTGTGTCACTCACTTTGCGCAGGCTGGTGTGGATAAAATTCGCTCAAAATTCGGTGAGGAACTCTTCTTGCAAATACGCAAAAATAGTTTTTTTTTTTTTCGATAAATTTCAAAATGGCGGATCACTCAAATTTTGAGGGGGGCTGGAGAAGGGCAAATAGCTCAAATTTTTCGTTTTTGATTTCATATGAAAGAGTGAGTCACGGATACTAACATATCCAAATTTCAGCTTCTTGAGTGCATATTGAGAGGAGTTAGATCAAAAAACGGCTTTTTGAGGAAGTTTTGAGTCATGAAATTTCTTGAATCTTCCATATCTCCCCACCAAATCAAGTTAAAGAGGTCAAATTTTGTGTGTGAGGTTAGTTGGTGACCACAATATGACCTCTTGAATTTGGATCAAAATGGATTCAAAATGGCGGATTATCAAAATTTTGAGTAGAGCTTGAGGAGCCTCAAGTTGGTAAAAATGTAATTAATATGAATTCATATGGTTATTGGGGATAAGTTGTATACTATATCCCGAATTCACTTCCATACATGATGTTGGAGGGGGAAGGCGGGGTTACCAACCTAAAATAGTGGTGGGGGTACAGGAGGGGTCGAAAATTTTTTATTGCTGTGTCATATGATAAAATGAGCCCAAGTGACAAACGTATTTTGATTTTAGCTTCCTCAGTGATTTTGGAGGGGAGTTAGAGCAAAAAACGGCTTTTGGAGGGGAAATTGCTGCAGGAAATTTCATGAATCTTCCATATCTCATCACCAAATCGGCCTAGAATGGTCAAACTTTGTGTGTAGGATTAGTTTGTGACCAGAATATAACCACTTAAATTTGAGTCAAAATGGATCCAAAATGGCGGATTTACAAAATTTGAAGATAATTTGAGGACCCTCAAATAGTTATAATTTGAGAAATATGCGTTCGCATGATTATTTCATGGCAAGAAATACTACATTTGTGTCAAATTGAACTTCTTAAGTGTTTTTGGAAAGGATAGGGTAGGGGTTTTCAGACTTGGTATTGGGTGTGGCCTGTAGTGATGAACAGTTGAGCGTGGTTATTACTAAATCAAAACAAGCCCCAGTTAAAAACTCAGCTCCAGTAATGCGGCATGGCTGCTTACGTTTTTTTTTTGTTCAGGTCGAATGTAAAGTGCTCATTTGGTTGGGTTTGAAAGTATTACTTTTTGTATTTCATACGTAGAATGATTGAATGAGTTCATACGAAGCATTTTTTTACAATTTTTTTTGTATCTATATTGACATTTACGAAGAATTTAATAATCTTATTCATCGAACAAATTGATTTCTTATAACAGTAGAATTATCCTACGTTTATCGGATACTTGGTATGCAGAAAAGTTGTTTAATTTGAAATTATTTAATAAAACATTCTGAGAATATTCAATTGTTCTTTTCAAATGATACGATATTTTCCAAGTTAGGTTCAGTAATTAATTAATTAATTAATTAATAATCACAGTTAGAACGCAAAGTAGAATAGGATGAATACATAGAAATCTCTGTTCAAGCGTGCGTCAAGTGCGGACTAGTGTGGGTCGATTTTCACTTCTTTTGGAAAATTGAGTATGCACCTAGTTCAGTAGTTGCAAAATGATCCCAAAAGAATTTGAAAAAAATTTCAGCCCTCTAGGTTAATATTTACCCCTCCCATAATTGAGTCAAAGTTTGCAAATAAGCAAAATTTTTTCAAAAAATTTGAAAAAATTATGTTGGACGTATTTAAATTTTTCGGGGGCTTAAGCATCATGTTTTGCCTTTTTTGCCATATATGAAAATTTTTCGAGCTGAAATTTCATATATGGCAAAACTAGACGCTTGAACAGTGACTTGCCCCAAAGTTATATTAATTATTAGTCGTATAGAAAGATTTCTATGTATTTATCCTATTTTACGTTCAGTAATTGAGGAAGAAATTGAAAGTTCGAGCGAAATGGTCACAATTTTTATCATTTTTATCATCCGTAATAACTATGTCTTAAATTACATTAAAGTCATTAAACAAGGTTCTAATCGCTCCCAGAAGTGAATATTTAAATATTATTTTTTTCGAGAATTAAATATAGATAGTTACTTGTTATAACCGTAATTACGGTTGTGAAAATAGTACTGACAAGAGCACATCGTTGTGATAGGAGAAAAACCCTCGGTTTTATACACACGCGTTTTCATCTTTTTTTTTAATTTTTGTACATGGTTAATGTAGCGTTATTTTCGAATTAATAAAGAATTTCGATTAAAACAGAGAGTTTTAACAGTGGCGACGAGGAATGGAATTTTGAAAAGTTTTGAAAATCATGATGGTGACTTTTTTGCCGGAAATGTTCGTTTGTTCGTTTCGTTTACAAACGCGTAAATAAAAATGGCAAGAGGTAGAAACCGAAATACACTGGACGAGTCGGAGCGTCCAGCTCAAGATGCGGTAGAGGATGCGTATCCTGCATCGAGAACAGCTCCATTTTCGATGGAAAAATTCGATAAAACATCCATGGTTTGGACGAGATGGCAGCAACGATTAGAAGGTGCGTTTAGTATTTTCAACGTGCCAGAATCAAAAAAGGCTCATTACCTTCTACATCATATGGGTATGGAGACATTTAATATACTAGCCGACAAAGTGGCGCCGCAGAATCCCTATAATAAAACTTATCGGGAAATTGTGGACATTCTATCGAGACATTTTTCACCAACGCCGTTGGAAATCGCGGAAATATTCCGCTTTCATCAAAGAAAACAAAAATCGGACGAAACGGTCAACGATTATGTGACTGCGCTGCAAAAGTTATCAATACACTGCAATTTTGGTGATTATCTTCAAAAAGCGATTAGAAACCAATTTGTATTCGGAATCGCCAACGATCGGATTCAGAACCGACTTCTCGAGATCAAAGATCTTACCTTAGACAAAGCGGTTGAAACAGCCAATGCAATAGAATTATCCATCAAGGATACAGCGGATATGCAAAACAAAACTGGTAACGTAAATTTAGTACATTCTGAACGGCCAAAATTCCGTTCAAATACGAATAGTCGTGGTCGTCACATTTCAAAACCCAGTGGAAATTTTCCGGTACGTAAAGCTTATTTGCAACCGAATCAACAGAAAGAAGGAGCTAAAAATTGCTTCCGGTGTGGAAAACCTGGACACAGTCCTGAAAATTGTCGTCATATCCGAGCGGTTTGTAAATACTGCCGTAAACCTGGGCATATCGACACCGCGTGTTTCAAGAAAAACAAAGTCAACAAGGTATCTCAAAATGCGATGGAAGAATTTGTAGCCGTTGTCGAAGTAAATTCAGTGAGTAACCTACGTACGAAAATTTATATTGAGCCAATTCTAAATAATTGCGCTGTCCGTATGGAACTAGATAGTGGTGCTGCTATATCTACGATGAATATTATCGAAGCCCAACAAACGTTCCCAGATTTAAAAATCAGCGATAGTAATTTAACGCTCATCGCGTTTGGTGAACACGTTTCTAGTGTGTTGGGAGTCACAAAGGTAAAGGTGACGTTTGAACAACAAACCAAAATACTCGATTTATATATAGTTGAGCAAAATCATGAACCGTTAATGGGTCGAGAATGGATTAGACAGTTCCACGGCGTAGATTGGAATAAATTTTTGGAACCGAGCGCTGACGTCAATGCATTACATTCACCAGACCCCAACATCGAAGTAAAAAGGCTAATGGAAAAATATGGCCTGGAAAAACCATCGTCGAGTGTGGGTAAAATAGAAAATATTCAAGTTCGCATAAAGTTAAGACCAGATCATCAGCCCGTATTTTGTAAAGCTCGCCCTGCACCGTTTACTTTATTACCAAAAATTGAAGCGGAAATAGACCGTTTAGTCGCGGACGGTGTTTATAAAAAGGTTGATACCAGTCTATGGGCAACACCGATTGTTCCAGTAGCCAAGGCGAATCAACGGGTTCGAATTTGTGGCGATTACAAAATTACTGTAAATCCCCAATTGATAGTAGACGATCATCCATTACCCACAGTAGATGAATTGTTCGCTAATATGAAAGGGAATCATTATACAAAAATCGATTTATGCCAGGCATATTTTCATTTGCCAGTGCACCCCGACGATCAACATATTTTAACGCTGAACACGCACAAAGGCTTGTTCCAACCAACCAGATTACAATTCGGAATAGCTTCAGCTCCAGCAATATGGCAAAGAACTATAGAAGGCATTTTAGCTGGGATCGAAGGAACTAAAGTATTCCTCGACGACATCAAAATTACCGCACCAACTCATGAGGAACATTTTCGAAGACTTGAAGAGGTACTAAGACGCCTACAAAAATATAACCTAAAAATCAACACCGAGAAAAGCGTCTTTTTTGCCGATGAAATACATTACTGCGGTTATCGAATCGATCGTTACGGCATCCATAAAACATCGGAAATGATGGGCGCAATATCAAACATGACGCGGCCCAATTCAAAAAAAGACATCGAAGTTTTCCGTGGTCTAGTCGGTTACTATAGCCGTTTTATCCCAAATTACAGCGAAATCATGCAGCCGATAAATTACCTATCGAAGGAAAATGTGAAATTCAACTGGGATAAGAAATGCGAAGAAGCCTTTAAGAAAATTAAGGCAATAATAAATTCAGAAGCGGTGTTGGTACATTTTGATCCTACGTTGGAGTTACTATTAGCGACTGACGCGTCTCCTCACGCGGTATCGGCTGTCTTATCACATAAATTCCCGGACAATTCTGAAAGACCAATTAAATTCGCTTCACAAACGTTGAGTGATACGCAAAAGAAATATGCACATATCGACAAAGAAGCGTATGCAATCATTTTTGGTATCAAAAAGTTCCACCAGTATCTGTTTGGCCGAAAATTCACCTTAATTATAGACTGCCAACCTCTTACACAGATTTTCTCACCTAGGAAAGGATTGCCAGTCCACACAGCATCCCGAATGCAACACTACGCAATTTTCTTACAAGCGTACGATTTCGAAATTCGATACCGACGGACACGAGATCATGCAAACGCCGATACTTTATCACGTTTACCGGAGATTGGAACAATTAGTGGAGATCAAGAACCTGATATGGTAGAAATGCAATTGTTGGAGGAATTGCCGTTTTCCTCATCCGAATTAGCGGCAGCTACAAAAATTTCGTTCAAGTCCTTAGTCGAAGCTTTAGAAACGGGAAAACAAATATCACCAGCTGAGCGTTATAACGTGAATATGGAAGAGTTTGCGCTTCAAAATGGTTGTCTTTTTCGTGGTCATCGCGTTGTAATCCCAGAAAAATTTCAGAAAATGGTGCTTAAGGAGTTACATACAGCACATTTCGGTATTAGTAAAATGAAAGCGTTGGCGCGTAGCGTTGTTTGGTGGCCGGGAATCAGTTCCGCCATTGAAGAAATGGTAAAAAGTTGCGCCGAATGTTTGCAAACAGCGAAAGAACCGAAAAAAGCGCCTATACATCATTGGGAAATGCCTAGTCGACCTTTCGAGCGCGTTCACGTAGATTTCGCTGGACCATTTTGGAAGTACGTTTTTTCATTTTAGTCGACGCATTGTCAAAATGGCCAGAAATAACGGTCGTGAAACACGAAGATTCGCAAACTGCAATACGTTGCTGTGAAGAAATTTTTTCTCGTTTTGGCTTACCGTTGATTTTGGTCAGCGATAACGGTAGCGCGTTTACATCCGGGGAATTTCAAGAATTTTTGGCGCACAATAAGATAAGGCATCGACGAACAGCGCCCCACCATCCGGCGACAAATGGGCAAGCAGAGCGTCATAACCAAAATTTCAAAGATGCCTTAAAAGCGCTGAAAGCAACTTCGCGGGACATTCACGAGAAGTTACGTACGTTTTTAACGCAATACCGCCGCACGCCACATTCGATAACTGGAGTTTCGCCATCCTGGGTATTATTTGGTCATGATTTACGTACGCGTTTGGATGCAGTGGTACGACCGGAATTTGCAGAGACCCCGGAGGAGGGGGAAAAACCACTAGAAGGAACTCGTGAAATTACTGTAGGGGACAAGGTAATAGCGAGAAATTACAGTAGCAAAGAGAAAAAATGGAAAGCTGGAGTGGTAAAGCGAAAACTTGGAAAATTACATTTTGAGATCGAGATGGAAAATGGAACAACGTGGAAACGGCACCTAGATCAGATCAAGAGGTGCGGAGAAAAAAAAGAGGAAACAACAGAAGGAGGAACAAGGTTAAATGAAAGACCAAAGCGTGTAATAAAGAAGCCAGCGCGCTATCGATAGTTTATTTATTTTTATTTGTGAAACTTTAATTTTTGGTTAACTTTAATTTTGTAATTTTATTTTTTATTTTTTTTTTATTTTTTACACGCGAGTGGATGTTATAACCGTAATTACGGTTGTGAAAATAGTACTGACAAGAGCACATCGTTGTGATAGGAGAAAAACCCTCGGTTTTATACACACGCGTTTTCATCTTTTTTTTTTAATTTTTGTACATGGTTAATATAGCGTTATTTTCGAATTAATAAAGAATTTCGATTAAAACAGAGAGTTTTAACATTACTATCGATATATTGATGAAACAAGGAAGGGATTTCATTTCGCAACTTTTCGCCATCTGTATAATTTGAAATCGTATTTATACGTTTAACATTTCAATATCAACATCATATTCTGTTAGTTATAGTACGAGAAGTAAATTAGAGTAATTCAATGTTGAAGTAACCCTTAGTTAATTTTTTTTTTCAATTTTCGAATGAAATTCAAGTACATTTGTTGGATTCAATGTGAGTAATATTAATGAAGATTCTTTATCACGCTTTCTTTCCTCTTTAAAAATATATCTGGCAAATTTAATTGTTTCGGGGCTCGTAGAAAAATATTTTCTGGATTTTTGAAAAAAAAAAATTGATTTTATGCGTAATTTAATTTTTATAAACGCGCAAGAAAAATCTATAATCATTTTAAGAACGTAAACAACGAAAATATTTAAAAAACTGGTCGAACGAAGCAATGATGACATTTTTTGTGTTATTAGTGTCCTAACAATTTTCGAGATGCGTACGATAATAAACAATTGAAAAATAGATGAAAATAGTGAGAAAAAAAGTTGAAACCTGTTTGAAGTATACTTTTTTTGATCTTAAAAAATGTACTCGTGAGTTGCGAAACGAATTGTTTGCGTCGATGGATTGTAGTAGAGTAGAATTCATTTTCTTGATAAGTCACCTGGAGGTGGAGTAAAGGAGCTTTGAAGTTGAGACCTCGCAGAAGCTGAATAAAGAATACGCGTGTTTGGTGTTCTGCGACAGGTGCATTTCTCCGGCACCCCCACTCCGGAATTTGGAAATGAAACTTAGTGCATTCGTTTGTGCTACGTTTGTGCTGGTTTGTGCCGCAAACCCCGTCGTTTGTGCTACTCTCCTTCTCGAGGTATACCAAAAACAATTTGGGGGTGCTGGGGAAACGTCCGCACCCCCACCTCCGCTAACGGGGTTGAAACTGGGCGCAATCGTTTGTGCTACGTTTGTGCTGGTTTGTGCCACAAACCCCGTCGTTTGTGCAACTCTCCTTCCTGAGATATTCAAAAAACAAGTTGGGGGTGCTGGGGAAATGAAAATTGAAAAGGTGTATAAAAGGGTTGAAAATGATTCGATTGATTTGAATTTGATGGCAATCATTTGTGCTACGTTTGTGCTATCGGATGCAGTAATTTTTGTCTCTCTCCCCCTCCCCTTTCCCCTTTTCCACTATTTCGGGTTAAGCACATAGGGAAATAACTCAAATACATATATTAGGAAATGTTTTATTACCGAATACAATAGGAAAGACCATCGTAAACAACGTATTAAAAATTATCACCCATCCTCTATACCCAAACCCCCCTCGAAGTAGATCACAGCTCCCCAAAATCGGTTTCTTCAATATATCTTGATAGAGTTGAATTTTAGGACTAAAATTGTTGAATTACATTTTGTTCTACACTAAATTTCTTGTATGGCGATGTACTGAATATATTTACACCATGAATAAGAGGAGAGTAGTATAGTATTTCAGGCATAGAAGGTTTAGAGTGGTACTAAATTACACCAAAGTCCAAATGCATACATGTACCGACCTATAAAAGACCAAAAAAATCATACAATATCCCCAATTGATTCTGGTACCCCCGAGAGCGAACATTCCTGATGTTTAAAATAAGAGGAGGTTGGTAAGACTGGTATGTACTTATTATCGCATTAGAGATGCGCACTAGGGTTGTTAGAGATAAAGAAATAAATACGAATAAAAGAAGAGACAAAAATATCGCCGTTGTAATTCTCTCAAAGACAAAACCAATATAAAAGAAAATCTGAATTAATTATATTAGTGAAAAGTAAACATCGTAGATACGTAGAATTAATTAATGGCCAAATATATTTGATAATCAATCAATCAACTCTTCGCGAGTCACTCTTTCATTCCAATACTCCCTCCGAGTGACGAGCTTATATCTGAAAAAAAAAAAATAATAAAATAAAAAAAAATGATAATTACATATCGTTGAGTAGTTCTCTCCTCAAATTCATAAACTGTCCCACCGCTAAAGGTTTAGTTAAAATATCCGCCTGTTTGACTACTTGATCTAACCCACTCCATTGTAAATTCTTTATTCTTATATAAATCTTTAATATAATAGAATTTTATATTTGTTAAGTGTCTCATTTTTGGTGAAGAATCTGTTTTCACAATCTGAATGGCCGACTTATTATCACAATAAAGTTTTGCTGGACCCATTTTTTATATATTTAATTCCGATACTAAAGCTCTCGTATACGCAATCTCCTTTGCAGCATCACCCATTGCAATAAATTCTGCTTCGGCAGAAGACGTAGCAACAACCGTTTGCTTCCGACTTCGCCATGCTACTAAGTCTCCGAACAATTTTATCAATATTCGCTTGTCGATTTACCATCCTTTTTATCATCACCAAAACTTGCATCTGCAAACGCTGTAATCTCATTTTCTAAACCCTGAAATTCTAAACCGTAATTCAGTGTTCCTTTTAAATATCTAAAAATCCGTTTCACCTTGAACCAATCTCCGTATGTTGCACAATTTTGTCTCCGACTTAATAAATTAACTGCATAACAGATATCAGGACGACTTACATTCGCTTCATATAACAAACTCCCAATAGCCTCACGATAAGGAATATTCTCATCAATAGGCTTCGCCTCATCTTGAAACTCCATTCGTTTATCTACTTGATTCGTGACCATTGGCGTATTTACTGGAAAACTCTCAGACATATTGAAACGTTTTATAATATTTTCCGTATACTCCCGTTGATGAATCTTTAACGTCTTATTACTCCGATCACGCTCAATACTCATGCCTAAATATCTCGTAGGTTCACTAATATCTGTCATTTCAAATGATCTCTTAAGGGCATTTTTTAACTCTGAAACCTTATTTTTGCAATTGCTAAAGATCAAGATATCGTCGACATATAATGATACAAAACACAGCTTATGTTTGCTCCTCCAAACACTGCTGGGCGCGTTCGCGTTCAAGAACGCGCGTTCGAACGGAACGGGTGAGATTCTCTTATCAATTGAACGAACGATGAACGGAACGGGAAGGATAAATATAAAAGTTGGAACGGAACGGAACGGAACGTTTTTTTTTTTTGAACGTGAATTTTAAACGCCGTTCATTTATCGTTCAAGAAGAAACTTGTCTTTTTACTTTTTTTAGTTTTTTTTCTCAATTTTCTATTTCTTCACTCCGTCTTTCTCAAGTTTTATGTCGTGGTATTCACTATCACTATTCATTCGGTGTATTTCTCGTGGTGTGACTGGCTGACTGTTAATTATTCGTTATTTTAATGTTGAATTGCGTTTAGTAAAAGTGAAAAGCAGATGTTTTGAAGAACTTGAATTTGGTTCAATGTGATCGTCTATTCACGAAGCGTTCATGAACGTGAACGGGAACGGAACGCGTGAAATTTTTGAAATAATTGAACGGAACGCTGAACGGAACGGAATTTTTTGGCCAGTGAACGGAACGGAACGTGAATGTCAAATTTGAGAATTTCATTGAACGGGAACGAACGCCGTTCAAAAAAAACCTGAACGCGCCCAGCAGTGCCTCCAAATGAACAAACAAGGCTCCAAATGAAATTGTTTGAAACCTAAATTAAACATCGTGTCCTTGAACTTTGTATTCCAACGTTTCGGACTCACACGCAAACCATAAAGTGCTTTAACCAACTTTAAGACTTTACCAACTGATACTAAATAACCTTCAGGGGGCTCCATGTAAATAGGATGTTCCAATTCTCCGTTCAAAAATGCCGTTTTCACATCTAATTGAGCAATCTCAAAATCGTATTTGTTCGCTAGAGCTAAAAGTATCCGAATCGTCATTAAATTAGCAACCGGCGAATATGTCTCCGAAACATCATATTCAGTTGTATCTTGAAATCCTAAAGATACTAGACGAGCCTTATACTTAATATTACTTCCAGTCATCGTAATTCCAGGCTTAATTTTAAACACCCATTTTGAACCAATCACTTCTTCATTTGCTGGTCGGTCTACAACCTCCCAAACTTTATTTTTTTCAATTGAAAGAAGCTCATCATCTATTGCTGCTGACCATTTCACTTTATCTTCTCTCACCATTGCATCCTTATAAGAAGTTGGTTCATCATGTAAACTAATTAAACTAAAAATTCCTTCACTGAACAACGCCTGCATCGCTAATTTATTATAACTTTCACCAATCATACCACTAATACCCATATCACTGTTAATGTCCTCTTTGACATCTTCGTAATCACCGTTCTCAAAAATGATATCCTTACTTAAGTCTCCGAAAACATCACCATATACCTTGGATTCAACAAATTTAACATCGCAAGATTCGACAATTTTATTCGTTTCGGGTTGAAAAAGTCTATAGCCCGTATTTGTAAAACCAACTAAGAACATCCGACTTGCTCTCTCGTCAAATTTCTTTAAATTCCCCGTATTTCGACTATACGCCACACAACCAAAACGACGTAACTGCGACACATTTGGTTCATGGCCAAACCACATCTCGTATGGAGTTTTAAAATTCAACGTTTTATGCGGAGTTCGATTGTAAATGTAACTTGCAGCACCAACTGCGAATGACCATAAATCCGCAGGCATCTTCGCATCAAACAGCATAGCTCTACTCTTCGTAATTAAGGTGCGGTTAAACCGTTCAGCAACACCGTTCAACTCCGGAGTATTTACCATCGCATATTCAACCTCAATGTTATACTCCTAGCATACTTCTTTAAAGTCTTTGCCTGTGAACTCAGTCCCTCGATCGCACCGTACTTTTGATATTTTTACTCCATCACCAAATTTTCGCCGACTAGCATTAATAAAATCATTAAAACTCTCTGTAACCTCCGTTTTTAACGTAATTAACCTTGCATAAGCAACAGATGCCAAAAATGGCATCTGTGTAAATGAATGGGCAATATTTTGACAACATATGCCAGAATTGGCATCTCAGTAACATAGAAGCCGTTTAAACAACATATGCCAAAAATGGCATCTCTATCAAATCGCAAAAATTACTTGATATTTAAAAAAAAAATATGTCTGCTAGTCAGAGTTTAGTGGGTACTCCAGGAAAACCAACAGAGCTGAATTACATTGCCATTAAATTTATAATAAATATAATTTTTTGCAAATTACATAGCATATTATTCTAATGAATCATATTAGATGCCATTTTTGGCATATGTTGTTTAATGTTCAATTAAATCTAAATAGATGCCATTTTTGGCATATGTTGTCTAATATTCAATCAAATCTTAATAGATGCCGTTTTTGGCATATGTTGTTCATCACAATGTTGCTTAAGCAAGGTTAAATAGACAAATGCTACTCGTGTATAACCATCAATAAAACTTACTACATATCTAAAATTACGACTAATAGGATTAATATATCCCATAACATCAGAATGAATAATTTCGAGAGGTCTACCTGGCTCCCTCCGTTTCTCCGTGTGTGCCTTTCGCGATAAATTCGACTTAATACACGATTCACATTCTAGAATCTCTTTTTCAAATTTTATGTTTTTTAGATCACTTAATACTTTGGATGCCATTAATAGGTAAGAATAAGAAGCATGTCCCAATCGCTTATGCCAAAGCAGTCCCTTATTGTTTTGTAAGTACGAACTAATAACCTCACCGTCATCATTAACTAATTTTTTATCACCCTTCACTAACACGACTTCATTGACCTTTTCTCCCTCCGAAGTCGTGTTCTCTATATGTAATTTTTTAACACTACCGTTTGTATCGTCAACCAAAGCATCAATTTTTCGTTTTTTATTCAAAATTTCAATTCGAACACACCACATAGGATCAATCAGTGGAGCTATGGCAAAAATTTCATTAGTAAACCTATTAACTAAATGAATATTATTACTTGGTTGAACTATGGGCACAATATCGTTTTTCAATAAAAGGTTTTTAGACGACAATAAATTAAAGCGAAAACTTGGCGAGTAATATACGTCACTAATTTGAAAATATTTAAATCCGTTAAGAACTTTAGTTCGACCACAAATCGTTCCCTTATGATAGGCATAAGCTAGCGATTTACCTACAATTTGCCCATTTACCTGTAATGGCTTATCTATAGCTTTTAAATCAATGAAGGCACTTTTATCATTGCACATATGTTCTGATGCACCGGAATCTAAAATAAAAACGACAGACTTACTCGTTAAAGAAAAATTATTACCTAAATTCCCCACGTCTGTTATTAAAGCTTCGACTCGTTCGCCACCACCAAATAATTGTTTAATATGGGATTCTTCATTTTCCTCCAGTTCTTTTTCCAAATCACTAGCCTCTTCTGTTGCCGTCGCCGCCGCTACTGTTACTCCTTTCTTTGGTCGAAAATTTTTCTTTTTCATTGTTGGTTTTAGACTAGGATTTTCCTGCGTATTATTAGTCTTTTTGACCGCATTTACCGTATTCTTACGGTTCGCGCATTCGGCTCCGATATGTCCTTTTCCACCACATTCGTAACAGATGAACGATTCGCTCCTACATTCTTTGATAGTGTGACCTAACTTTGCACATTTATGGCATTTTATTTTAGAGTAAGGTTTAAAACGATTTTGAAATTTGTACCTTGATCTGGATGCTAACCCGTACGACATAGGTTTACTCACCATTTGCATTTCTTCTCTTCGTTGCCGTTTTAGAGCGTCTTCTTGTAGGAAAATTTCCCTAAAGTCGGCAAACGTATTTTCCTCTATAGACGAATTTTCTAGACGCGATCTTACTTGATCATACTCTTCGGGAAGATTAGCCATAATCATAGATTAACCCATACCTAGATAGCCAACCGTAATAGGAGAAATTATAACACTACATTATTATACACAATTGAGCAAAAGTAGTTTCGCATTTTAACGTAGATAGCGCCACTTGTACTTTTATTTGCTCTTGCGTGGAAGGAACTAAATTTAGGTACGCGTTTACATTTGTTTACATTTATATGACTAGTACGACGGTACGATGCGTAATACGCGACGATAACTTCATACTCCCCTCCTCAAATTCTAGACTGGCGCCTTACATTATGTTTCGCGTTCAGAATTCGGAATTTTGAACACGTTAATAATATTGTATACTGGGATATGGCATGTTACTGTTCACTACGCTCCCGTCTTGTTTAATCTGCATATGATCAAAGTGTTTAATTTCGTATTGCATGTCTAGAACGATGAGTAAATCGGGTAATGTTTGCTCGTATTTCAATTGCTCGAATTCGGCCCGAAGAAATGAAAACCTAAAATTTTATAGATTCCCAAAGGATGATGATCGGTCTAAAAAATGGGTTTTAAATTGTGGTAAGTTTCCAAAACAAAATTGATCGGTAAT
Organism: Phenacoccus solenopsis; assembly: GCA_009761765.1. Lineage (NCBI taxonomy): Eukaryota > Metazoa > Arthropoda > Insecta > Hemiptera > Pseudococcidae > Phenacoccus > Phenacoccus solenopsis. The sequence goes on along the minus strand of VFXL01000218.1, from coordinate 138,674 downwards.
ATTTTCGATTCAAAAAATTTTTTGCTATGACATTCAACATTCCCTTTAAAAATTTGAGCAAACTTTCTCTTTATTTTGATTTTGGTTCTATGTACATTTTGAATAAGACTTTTTATAAAATTATTTGTCCTCAATAGGAAATGTCCAAATTGCACACCTAGATTTAAATTCACTCCATAATAGACGAGTGTGTGAACAACATTTTAAAGAAACTGATTTCACCTCGTCTGCCAAAAATAGACTCTGTAAAAATGCCGTACCCATTCCATATGATGAACCACCTTTGATTGTGACAAATTTGGCTGTAAATATGACGCAAGATTCAACACCTCCTTCGATTGAAACAAATTTTCTCACAAATTTACCGACACTTCCAACAGTTGTGGCACAAAATTCTGTACTATTTTCGACAACAAATTCTCCGAGCAAACCATCTGCAAATATTTTGGCGCAAAATTCAACACCTTCTTCGATTCCAACAAATTCACCGATCAATTCACCACCTATGCCGTCTGTATTTGGCCCATTAACTCCAAAAACTCAAAATTTTGTGAGACATCTGATCGATCTACCAACCCCGCCAGTGAAAGCGTGTAAAAAAACGTTATTTTCTGAAAAAAATGAGGATACGCCGAGAAAAATTAAATTAAAGAAAACTCTTGCCAATCAACGGAGAATTTTGAAAAACAAGAGGTCTCTCATTTCGTACCTCAGACGTCGAGGTAAACTTCTAAAACTAAAAAAAAATCGTACTCCAATCGAAATTTTGGACTCAATAAATTTTCAATCCACTGCTTCAAAAACGTTGGCCATTATGCAGATTTTCCATAAAAAGCGGCAAAAGTGGACCTTAAAACAAAAAAATTTTGCATTAAGATTATTTTATAAATCTCCTTCGGCGTATCAACACATGAGAACTAAAATGGGAATCGTTCTTCCAAGTAAAACGGTCATTAAAAAGTGGCTAAATGATGGCGATTTTGATACGGGATACAACGAGTCACTATTTCGTAATATAAAATTAAAAGTTTCGACATTCGAGAATCGGGAGAAGTATTGTGTCGTCATGTTCGATGAGCTTCGGATAAGGTCAGCTTTGGAGTATTCTAAGAAGCTCGACAAAGTGGAAGGATTTGTAGATTTAGGGCTACTTGGGCGAAGAAATCAAATCGCCAAACATGCCTTAGTTTTTATGGCGAGGGGGCTGTACGCACCGTGGAAGATGCCTTTAGCGTACTTTTTAACCGGTGACTTGAAAAAATGCGACCTTAGGGAGCTAATCATACATGTTATCGAATGGGTGTTCGCAGCAGGATTGACGGTGGTAGCAGTAGTTTGTGACCAAGCTTCACCCAACCGATCGGCAATGACTTCTTTTCAAATGACTGAAAAGAAGCCTTACTTTTTTGTGGGAGATAACAAAATCTTCTCCATTTTTGACGTTCCCCATATTTTCAAAAATTATAGAAACAATTTACTGACTTCAAATTTTAAAGTTGATAACCAAGAGATTTCTTTTAAAGACATTGCCCAAACTTATGAAATTGATAAGAAAAGTACCACAAGCAGGGCCTTGTTAAAAATTACTGATTCACACATCTACCCTAACGCATTTGAAAAGATGTCATGCAAAAGAGCACTACAAATTTTCAGTAATGCAATGAGTATGGCAATGCAAACATGCATTATAACGAAACAGCTCAAAAACAAAACAGCGGAAAGAACTGCAAAATTTGTAAAGGAGATGAACGATTTATTCGATGCACTCAACAGTTCCACAAGGTACGCCAGCAATCCGTATAACTGCGCTATGTCTGACGATTGCCCAAAAATTTTGGAAACGTTACTCCAAGCGAAAAAAATGCACTCTCGAATTTTGAAAAAAATTATCCCAAAAGTTAAACCGCTGCAACGCAATAAAACAATTAAAAGAAATCGAAAACTTAAAGAAAAACAAATGTTTAAGAAAGTTCCATCGTTTACCGGAATGATATGGTCTGTAAGACGTAATGATGTAAGCGAACAACTGAGTATATTTATTATCGATAGGTACTTCGTACTACATACATCTAGCTCGTGGGGAAAACCCTAATACGTTCACATACGCTACGCTACAACTTCTCCCCCTGCAGAGAGAAAAATACAAAAACGCGAAATCAATATTGCATAAAACCAAAAAAGCACATATTAAGACTAAATCATTAAAAATAAATAAATATTTCGATATAAAATTAATGACCATATTTTGGTACATCAAAAAACAAAGAATCGTGGTAAAAACTAAAATTCCATTAATGCTTAAACAAAAATATATATATAAATGTATCAATTAGTGAACAATATAATCGGCGCTTTAGTTTACATACCAAACAAAATAAATAATAAATAGGTTGGTTACATACGCCATTGAAAATCAGAGTACACAATAACATAAATATAAATAGGTAACATCGTAGCATCAAAATTTTTCTGATATACCGCATATACATAATCAAAACGACAAATATACAGACTGTAAATTGAACAGAATATCTAACAATCGCATAACTTCAATTATGCTATCGATATCTCGCCGGAGGATTTATATGTCGCCCCCTAGAATTAACAAAAAATCGTGATCCCTGCGCTTCGATATTTTGTGGACGCCGTCTACGAGGAGAGCGGATTGGTGATTCAGGAAAACCGCGAAACACATTTGGGGAAAAACTACCACGGCGTGGAGCAAGATCAATATTAGGATTTGGAGTGATGGAATAAAAAGTTACTTTTTTTCTTTTTGAAACTTCGTCGTTTACCGAGTTCTTTTTTAAAATAGTTTTAGGTTTACTTACTACTTGATCACTTTTCTTACTTATCTCCATGTCCGATTCAAGATCTGGATTCCATTCAAACGCTGGCTTCAATCTATCAATTGATACCGTGTCTGTTTTATTCTGTAATTTTAATTTAAAAAATTTTTTATACTTTTTTATAACTTCGTAGGTCCCTCGTATGGAGCTTCTAGGGGTTTCTTTACTCGGTCAACCCTAACATATACCTTACTACACTTATCTAAATCAGATGGTATAAAAATGTTGTTACCTTTACTTTTTTTAAATGATATGGGGCGGCATCTCCGGATTGCTTCCCGTAGCTTACTTACATATTCTGATTCCCTTTCTAGAGGCGTCTCTTTCCCATGTAGGAACTCACCAGGTAACCTAAGCTTGCGACCAAAAGTCAACTCCGCGCTTGAAACTCCAGAATCCCTTTTTGGAACCGCTCGAAGACTCAATAACACCCATGGTAAGTCCGTTCTCCAATTTTTTCCTCTACAACGTAGACCTTCTTTTAAGGTCTTATGGAAACGTTCCACAACTCCATTCGCCTTAGGATTGTATGCCGTGGTATTGATTGCATCTACTCCTAATAATCGCGTAAACTCCTTCCATAACGTATGAGCGAACTGCGGTCCTCGATCAGCCGTTACTTTTTCAGGAATTCCATATCGGCTTATCCACTCTGTAACAAATGCTTCGGCTACGTCCTTTGCCGTTGTATCTTTTAGTGGTATCGCTTCCATCCACCGCGTTGCTCTATCTATACAAGTGAGTACATACCTATATCCATCAACATACGGCACAATAATTAAATCAATATGTACATGCAAGGACCTATCGCTTTTTGGAAATACTCCTATTTCTGATTTTACATGACGAAATATTTTAGAACGCTGACATTGTGAACACGCTTTTACCCATTTCTTAATGTCTGCCTTCATCTTCGGCCAAAAATACGATTTCGAAATCAACAGAAACGTTGACGTCTGGCCTGGATGAGATAATCCATATAATTGCTGAAATACTCGATATCGTAACTTGGTTGGAATTATTGGCCTTTCTATATCCCTAAACAGACTACATAAAATGGAAATTTTTTCATTATTAAAAATTATATCTTTTAATATATGCTCACAATAACCATGTTTGCGAATTTTGATAATTTCTTCGTCATCTTTTTGAGCTTCTGCGATGTCCTTGATCGAAAATGCCTGCTCTACTACGTTTACCTCCGGTCGGCTTAACACGTCAGCCACTGTATTTGAGGTTCCATCTACATGCCTAATATCTGTGGTAAACTGTGACACATACTCCACATATCTACTTCGTCGCTCTAGCTTATGCGGAACTTTTTGCTTAAACATATAAATCAAAGGTTTATGATCTGTATATAATACTAACTTACGTCCTTGAATTAAATATTCGAAATGTTGCGTGGCTGCATAAATGGCGTACAATTCGCGGTCATATGTGGACCATTTTTCTTTTTTATCGTCTAGTTTTTCCGAAAAGAACGCTAGGGGCTGCTTCTCTCCATTAACAATCTGCTCTAATACAGCTCCAACTGCCACCGCTGACGCATCACACTTGAGCTGCAACACAGCATTATTTTCTAGAAAGTGCAACAATGTAAAATTAATAAACGATACCTTTAATGTCTCAAAGTCCGTTTCCAGTTTTGAGTTCCATTGGATCTTTAATCGATCATTTTTTTTGGTTCTTCCTTTGAGAAGATTATGAAACGAAGACAACAACTGAGCAGAATTTTTCACAAAGCGTCTATAAAAATTAAAAACACCTAATACTTTACGGAGAGCTCCAATCGTTATTGGTTTCTTCAACTCTTTGAACCATCGTATTCTACTTTCCATCGGCTCCACTCCTGTCTGCGAAATTTTATGGCCTAGAAATTCAACCTCGCTAACACAAAAAACAGATTTTTTTTGATTAATAGATAAACCATATGCATCCAAACGCTTTAATAAAATTTGAAGATGTTTTAAGTGTTCTGCCTCAGTTTCTGAAAATACAAGTATATCGTCTATGTAAATAAATATAAAAGGAAGATCGGACAACAAGGAATCAATAAATCGCATAAAAGTCGAAGGCGCATTTTTTAGCCTAAAAGGCATACGTTTGTATTCATATAAACCAGCCGGCGAGATTACAGAGGTCTTTTTAATATGCGGCGGATATACCGGTATATTGAAATACGCTCTAACTAAATCTATTGAAGAGAAAAATTTCATTTTAGATAATCTACATGTACAATCATATAAATTCGGTAGGGGATACCTGTCTGGAATCGTCTGTGAATTTAACCTGCGATAATCTCCAACCATTCTGTTGTTTTTCTTCTTCTGCACGACGACCAATGGAGACGCCCAACTAGAGTTGGATTGGCGAACTATTCCTAACTTTTCCATATTTTGGAATTCTTTTTTCACTTCATCGAGTAGGTGGGGTGGTAAGCGTCTACCTCGCTGATAAATTGGCTGTCCCGTTGTATGTATGAAATGTTGCGTATCGTGGGGAGGTTTTTTTTGGTATTTTGGAGGCACGAATAATGATGAGAATGTACTTAAAAGTTTGTTGACTTTTTCATTTTCGTACTTGATTTCAGTTATGAGGAAAACGCTGGGTTGACTATATTCAGTTTTCTCACACGACGCACTTAATAACGATGCCCCATCGATTAATCGCTTTCTTGATAAATCTGGTAGAAGATGGTATTCTTTTAAGAAGTCGCCTCCTATAATTGGCATCTGGATGTCTGCTACTACAAAATTCCAAACAAACTTTTTATTTAGGTTCAGGTCCAATTCTAAGGTTTTTAGCCCAAAAGTTTGAATTGTTGAGTTATTTGCTGCGCGTACTGCATATTTAATAAAGATATCGATTTTTCCGGCGAATTTTTTTGGTATGAGTGAAATATCTGACCCGCTGTCGATTAAATATGTGATTCCAGATATTTTTTCTTGGATAAATAATCGCGGTGACGATGGTTCGCGAAAGTTGCCCACCGCGTCGACGACTTTCGATATTAGTTTTCCTTATCTTTATGTTCGTTGAATTTGCATCCTGGCATACATTTATAGGCCTTTGTCTTGAATTTATAGTGGTACCAACAGACTTCGTTAATAACGCGACGACGAAATTGTGACTTAGATCTTGACCTATTTCTAAACCTATATGGCGTGGGACTCCTATTTCTAGGTCTACTATTACGTTCAGACTCTAAAGCCGCTACCTGCAATTGTAATTTCTGCATCATTGTGAATAAATTGTCGATCGATCTTTGATCAAATACATTTGGTATAGATGACATCGCTGCCACACTCGCATCGCTACTATTTATTTCATATGTTTCGTAAAGCTTATCGGCGATTTTTGCTTGATCCTCTAACGATTTGGTTTCTTCAAGGGAAAGAAATTCGATAGTTCTTTTTGGCAATTTTTTTATCCAAATCCCTCTTAAAATTTTATCATTTATGTTTTCCACGCCTACTACCTGCCTAAGGTGATTCAGGATGATGCTGGGTTTTTGGTTTGATGGAATATTTGTTCCTTCAAGCAGCGAAGTAATTCTTTCATTTTCGCTCTTACCAAACGTTGAAATTAGTCGTTCCTTCGCTTTTGAATATTTGTTTTCTTCCTGTGATTGAATGATGTCCTTGATATGGTTTATTTCCTGTTTTCCCAAGCTTTGGAGAAGAAAGCCAAACTTCTCTTGTTCGGTTTTCACTTGCTGAGAGTTGAAGATCAGATCAGCTGTACTAAACCAGATCTCTGGGTCATCTTGAATAGCGAACTGGGGTAGAGAAATTTTTATTATTCGCGTATTATTATTGACGTTATCGTTGTCTGGCATGATGTTGAAAACTTTCAATTTCACACAAACTACACATCCGAATTTAAATCGCGTAGGTAGGTATATCAGTTTGCGTAACTCGGAAAAAAAAATCGAAAATTCGCCCGAGCAAAACCAAAATAGATCAAAATTTCGGCTAACTTTCAAATTTTAACAGCTTTTCCACTTTTAACGAAATAACAGATCCTGGCAGGATCGCCAGTTGTAAGACGTAATGATGTAAGCGAACAACTGAGTATATTTATTATCGATAGGTACTTCGTACTACATACATCTAGCTCGTGGGGAAAACCCTAATACGTTCACATACGCTACGCTACAGGTCTATTAATGCAATCATCGAAATTTTCAAAGTTCAAAAAGAAGCTGGCTTTCCATATCTTTTCACTAATCGGCTGAATCAAGATCCCTTGGAAAACTTATTTTCATCTTACCGTCAAAGAGGGGGGTGTAACAAAAATCCTACAGCAAGAACTCTTAGAACTACTTTTCGAATAAATTCAGTTATTAGCATAATGAAATCGGAAACATCGAACTGCGCAGAAGACGGTGACCAACACCTTTTGGAGGAGGTAATTTTTATCTGCTAGGTCCTTCTTGATATAATTTGTGTTTTAAATGAATGAATAAAAATAAAAATGCAATGTTTTGTGGAATACTTGGATGTTAGATTCTCTCAAAGGAAATGAACGAGTTAAGAGTAGGTAGGATGGGTACTTCTTTTGTGAAAAGATTGTGAATTAGTTCAAATGAAAGAAGATTTTAGAAATCTCGAAAGGATCGATTGAAGGGATTAACATTTAACTAAATTACTAAAATAATACTTTCTACCAATTAACTTAATTATTTTGCTTTCTCCTTTTCGTTTTCGGTTTTAGAATCCCTGTAATGCAAAACTGGAATTCCAAGCTTCCATTACCTCTAATAGTAAATCTCAAGTCGAAAATTCTGACTCAAAACCCTCTACTTCCACTGAAACATCGAAAGTTGTACTTAGTTCCCATGTTGATACATCAAAAAAGGGAGAAAAATCGATTACCTTCGAAGATTGCTCAAATACTTATTTTGCGGGATACCTTGCGAAAACAGTCATCGATAAATTCAATTGTGACGATTGCAAAAAAAATATGATCACAAACGCTAACCAAAATGATCTACAACAAACTTTAATTTTCAATAAGGCATATCAGCCTAATAAATTGTACACGCCCTCAAACGAATTAATTCATTTTACCAAAAAATTTCAGCAGATAGTTTGGGATGTTGTAACAAAGACGCCACATTCGATAAATCTTCGAACCAAAATCTTAAAAGAAATTGAAGAAAAGTGCGCTTCTCCAGCATGTACCACTCACTCCCTTTTTTTGAATACGCATGGAGTAAATACAAAACTGCTGCGGTATTTCAACACCATATCTAAAAATTTAAGGGATACCGCAAGGAATTCAAAATCAAAGTCAAAAATCAAAATTCTTCGAGGCAAATAATCTACTCTCAAAAATTGGTAAGTTTTGGCCTGAAATTTGGTAACTTTCTTTAAAATTCATTTTGAAAAACTCTGTTTTTTTTTCTAATATTTTTATGATTAATGTCAAAAATATTTTTTCAATAAAAGACTGAAAATATTGTTTCTTCCTGAATAATTTCTTTAAAATTTCGAAACACCCACAATGCGTAAATTCAGAGCGAAAAATTGTTTAAAAATGTGAAATCGTCTGGAGTAAGTAACGGTGGAGCTGAATGCGACATGATTGTAAACGCGTTGACGAAAACGCAGCAACGCGCATTCCTTTTGGCGAGAAAGGGGGGAAATGTTTTAACGCGTTTGCTGTTTGCGGGGTAAGGAGAAATCCGTGAAAGCGCTATCTGTGAACCAGCTCCATGAACTACGTTCACCGCAACGAGTTTCAGCTCCTTTTTGACGAGATTATGAGCGTTAAGTTTTTACTATATGGTGGGCTATCTAGGTATGGGTTAATCTATGCCATAATTAAGCCTTGTTTTACCCAATCTGGTAGCTCCAGTTTCCAGTCACCTATACGTTTCACTGTACTTTCAAAATTTGTAAGAAATTCTGCTGCAGTTTCCTTATAAGGGTTGAACTTCATTGAAGCTAATCGCTTGAATAACGGCGTCCAACCATAAGGGTGACGTGGATCTAAACGTCTATTCAGTTCGGCTATCATTTGAGCTGGATCGTTAATCGCCTCTAGCCAGTCCCTATATTTTGGAGTTAAACGCGAAAAAATTATATCTTTTACGTACTGTTTACATTTCGTTAAAAGGCCTTCGTCGATGTCGGGTATTGGTAGCGTTACGTCAATCGTGAATAAAAGGTCATTCAAAGATAATTCTGACCGTAAACGATTTTTCCAATCTCGAAAATTTTCATCATTATCCAGTTGATAAGGCGCTACTGTGAACAAAGGTCCCTTATTATTAAAAATCCACTTATATCGCGAACTCACCGAGGACAAGCTATTTAATTGTTGTTGAATTCTTTTTTGGTTTTCAGCTAATTCGCGTAAAACCTCTCGTATATTATTATCGTCGCTCCCTTGTCGACTATCAACTTCCATATTTTCTTCAGCTGGAGCTGTTGACGATGATGTTCCTTCTCCTAGATCTACTCGTCGTGGTCTCCCTCTATTTTTACTGCCTGCTACCATGTTAGAGATAAAGAAATAAATACGAATAAAAGTAGAGACAAAAATATCGCCGTTGTAATTCTCTCAAAGACAAAACCAATATAAAAGAAAATCTGAATTAATTATATTAGTGAAAAGTAAACATCGTAGATACGTAGAATTAATTAATGGCCAAATATATTTGATAATCAATCAATCAACTCTTCGCGAGTCACTCTTTCATTCCAATAAGGGGTGGAGTGAAAAAGAAAAAACGTAAGCCGCCATGCCGCATTACTGGAGCTGAGTTTTTAACTGGGGCTTGTTTTGATTTTGTAATAACCTTGCTTAACCGTTCATCACTACAGACCACACCCAATACCAAGTCTGAAAAGCCTCACCCTATCCTTTCCAAAAACACTTACGAAGTTCAATTTGGCACAAATATAGTATTTTTTGCCATGAAATAATCATGCGAACACATATTTCTCAAATTATAACTATTTGAGGGTCCTCAAATTATCTTCAAATTTTGTAAATCCGCCATTTTGGATCCATTTTGACTCAAATTTAAGAGGTTATATTCTGGTCACAAAGTAATCCTACACACAAAGTTTGACCATTCTAGGCCGATTTGGTGATGAGATATGGAAGATTCATGAAATTTCCTGCAGCAATTTCCCCTCCAAAAGCCGTTTTTTGCTCTAACTCCCCTCCAAAATCACTGAGGAAGCTAAAATCAAAATACGTTTGTCACTTGGGCTCATTTTATCATATGACACAGCAATAAAAAATTTTCGACCCCTCCTGTACCCACCACTATTTTAGGTTGGTAACCCCGCCTTCCCACCTCCAACATCATGTATGGAAGTGAATTCGGGATATAGTATACAACTTATCCCCAATAACCATATGAATTCATATTAATTACATTTTTACCAACTTGAGGCTCCTCAAGCTCTACTCAAAATTTTGATAATCCGCCATTTTGAATCCATTTTGATCCAAATTCAAGAGGTCATATTGTGGTCACCAACTAACCTCACACACAAAATTTGACCTCTTTAACTTGATTTGGTGGGGAGATATGGAAGATTCAAGAAATTTCATGACTCAAAACTTCCTCAAAAAGCCGTTTTTTGATCTAACTCCTCTCAATATGCACTCAAGAAGCTGAAATTTGGATATGTCAGTATCCGTGACTCACTCTTTCATATGAAATCAAAAACGAAAAATTTGAGCTATTTGCCCGTTCTCCAGCCCCCCTCAAAATTTGAGTGATCCGCCATTTTGAAATTTATCGAAAAAACAAAAAAACTATTTTTGCGCATTTTCAAGAAGAGTTCCTCACCAAATTTTGAGCGAATTTTATGAATACTCGCCGGCGCTACGCGTGGGAAAAAAAAAATATATATACCAAAAAGTTGGACATTTGCCAGATGATTACAAATGGTCTGAAACGCAAAGATTTGAAGACCCCACCCTCCCCCGACCTTCCCTTCCCAAATCAGGTAGGCTGTAATAGCTATCGTTTTGTTAAAAACTCAGCTAAAAAAATGCTCTTCAATTTTGATCAAATTTCGGGAGGTGGTTTACTTTGAGTTGAAAGTCCCCATACAAAATTTCAGAACCCATGGATCATTTGGGGGGAGATAGGGGTCCTCAAAGCAGGGTCATTTAAAAAAAGTGATTTTTCGCTTCTGTAGCCTCCGGATCGATACATAACCGTAACCACACAGGGCTGGAAGGGTGCAATTTGAGTTTTTACTTCTCTCTAGCGCATCGGCAGATCGATTGGAGGCCATCTTGATCGCCCTGCCTACCTAGGGGTTGATTAGTTGCAGATTGACGATTTAAATTGCACCTTTCTAGCCCTGTGTGGTTATGGTTATGTATCGATCCGGAGACTATAGACACGAAAAAACACGATTTTTTGGAATGTAGATTGACGATTTTTACATATAAATTTCTCAAAGATTAAAAATTGAAATTCCTAGAGAAATTGTGATGTAATCGATTCAGTCATTTCATGGAATAGGAAGCGAGAAGAGATGAATTTCAAATTTGTTTGGAACATTTTAGAACAATTTTTGGCATAAATCCAAACATTGGCAATTCTGACTGTGCAGAATTAGCAACACTGCATTGTGAAATTTTCATTTCATGTTATTTTCATTATGACAGACGTATTCATACATTATCCCTATCAATTCGGCAAAAATTTTACAAAAAAAAAAAAAATGTTGGGGAAATCCTTACGTAAAAATCGTCAATCTGCAACACAGTCATTGGAAAGAAATTGAGATCTTAACATAAGGAATTTCAATTTTTAATCTTTGAGAAATTTATATGTAAAAATCGTCAATCTGCATTCCAAAAAATCGTGTTTTTTCGTGTCTATAGTCTCCGGATCGATATATAACCATAACCACACAGGGCTAGAAAGGTGCAATTTAAATCGTCAATCTGCAACTAATGAACTCCTACGTAGGGCGATCAAGATGGCCTCCATTCGATCTGCCAATGCGCTAGAGAAAAGTAAAAACTCAAATTGCACCCTTCCAGCCCTGTGTGGTTATGGTTATGTATCGATCCGGAGGCTACAGAAGCGAAAAATCACTTTTTTTAAATGACCCTGCTTTGAGAACCCCTATCTCCCCACAAGTGATCCATGGGTTCTGAAATTTTGTATGGGGACTTTCAACTCAAAGTAAACCACCTCCTGAAATTTGATCAAAATTGAAGAGCATTTTTTTTTTACTCCACCCTAGTGCACATTAGGGTGGGCCGATTTTCACTTTTTTTGGAAAATTAAGAATGTACCTAGTTAAATGGTTGCAAAATGATCCCAATAGAATGTAAAAAAAATTTCAGCCCTCTAGGTCAATATTTACCCCTCCCATAATTGAGTCAAAGTTTGTAAATAAGCAAATTTTTTCAAAAAATTTCAAAAAATTTTGTTAGACTTATTTAAATTTTTTTTGAGTTTAAACCTCATGTTTTGCCTTCCCAACTTCGAAAAAAAATTAAAATGCCAATTTTTCCTCCATCCAGGGGTTCCAAAAATACCTAAAATATGTGCTAAAATACCTTATTTTACCTGTTTTTCCATTTTATTTAATATCATTTATTAGCTCTTAATAATTAATTGATATTGTGTAAAAGATAGTAGCTGAGTACAATTATGTGGTATTCCTCAGTATTTAAGCTCAGACAATACATATATTGGTTCATTTTCACAATAAGGGGTCTCCAAAATGGTCATTGTATGAGTAATTACAATTTACCATTTCTACCTAGCTAAGAGTTACTTAATACTCATACTTACAATATTCAATGATTCAATTGGCAAATAATTGCACAGCTCTTTGCTTTATACCAGAACTCACCACGCGGAGGTGGCTGTGCATCGAGTTCCTCCGGCCAGCCGGGTAATAGGCAAGAACTTACCGAATTATTCAAATTTTGAAATCTTTCTTAAATTCGAAAGATGGCATCATCTAGAAATGAAAATAAGGAAACGGTTTGTAGCGGAATGAATATTTGGTGTGAAAAGGATTTAAAAATGTAAGAAAATCTAACCTGTCGCGATTTCAAACGAGATTTACTTCCTACTGTGACAGAGTGGGGGCGAACATCAGCTGTTAAGCAGCTCAACGCATATGACTGATGCACGTCTATCGGCTAGACGTTGGATAATTTAAATATACCTACGTATATAAATGAGTATTTGAAAATTTGTAGTTGATATAACAGTAAAGAGCTGCGCTATATTCGTCATTCAAAATTATGTTGTAAGAATGAGTATAAAATAGAGCTAAGTTATTGGCTATTTTGGGTACTTTTCAAATTGTAAAAATGAACCAATATATGTATTGTCTGAGCTTAAATACTGAGGAATACCACATAATTGTACTCAGCTACTATCTTTTACACAATATCAATTAATTATTAAGAGCTAATAAATGATATTAAATAAAATGGAAAAACAGGTAAAATAAGGTATTTTAGCACATATTTTAGGTATTTTTGGAACCCCTGGATGGAGAAAAAATTGGCATTTTAATTTTTTTTCGAAATTGGGAAGGCAAAACATGATGTTTAAACGCAAAAAAAAAATTTAAATAAGTCTAACAAAATTTTTTGAAATTTTTTGAAAAAATTTGCTTATTTACAAACTTTGACTCAATTATGGGAGGGGTAAATATTGACCTAGAGGGCTGAAATTTTTTTTACATTCTATTGGGATCATTTTGCAACCATTGAACTAGGTACATTCTTAATTTTCCAAAAAAAGTGAAAATCGACCCACCCTATTCTGCAAGTCTTGAATTTTTTAGCCGGATTTCTGAGGGACATGAAGGCTATTACAGCCTATTGTTTCGTTGCATTTTTTAATTTAAAAATAAATACATACTTACCTAGTTAATGAAATTTGAGCGAATAAAATAAACTTTTCACAACTAATACACAAAAAGTATGTCATTTTACCTTTGATTTTATAAATAAAAATGAGCGTTTACGAATTAATTAATAAGGAGGTAAGAAGAGAACTTTTCATCCCAAGGGAAGAAAAGTAAATGGATATACGTCTATTATCAGTTGTGAAAAATAGCGTACGCAACTCGGCTGAAAAGTGTGTGCATACAAGTAGTGCGATACAGTCCTTGCCTTCGGCTCGTGCTGTAACTTATCACACTCGTTGTAAACACAGGTTTCACCCTTGTTGCGTAATATACTATTTCTAGCTCAAAGAAATAAGCTGCCAACTTGGTTAACTTTAAAATTTCATGGTTGAGCGCACACTGGAAACTACCCCCAGTGGCCATGCCCATGCCCTCTTTTTGGCCCGTAGGCAACTGCCTATATCTATCATTCAGATAGACATGGCATTCAGGCGAGGAGTTAGTTCCTGAACTTTTTCATATTGTTGCTAGTGGAATATTTACCAAATTCGAAATATAAGGTATTTTGTTTTTTTTGTGTGTGTGTGTGTGTGTGTTTTTTTTTGAAACACAAAAGAAGATATTCTTAATACATATAATGATTTATCGTATATGTTATTGTGCCCTTAAAAAAAAAATTATTTAATTAGAAGATGACCGCAGTTCTTTCTTTTGCCCATTTTCCATAATTGTTACTTTCTGCGTAATTAGAAAATTATAATTTGTATTTCAAATGGTTTAAAAATAGGTAATATTTAATTCGGTTGTGTATATTTGCTGCCACAGTGAAATGGGTATAGCACCAACTTATTGCACCTATTTCATGTTGTGAATAAGTTGAAATGTAAAAAAAAAAGAAAATTATCGCATTATTTTTTTCTCATTTTAAGTAATAAATAATTATGTAATGTGTTGGAATTCGCGTACTCCACTTCGAAAATTGAAGATTCAGTTCAATTATTATAAAACTGATTTCAATTTAAAAAACAGAAAAAAAACCAATTCTGATAGATTTGCGGAACTCGTAACTACCTAAGAATACGGTTTAAAACTACTAAAACGTTGTGTTTATGAGAAATTTAATTTGCCTGCAAATTAATCTTCGCCAGTTTACCCAAAACTGCGTTCCTTTTTTTAGCTGAGATTTTAATAAAAAAGACAGCTATTACAGTCAACCTGGGTGTTCATAAAATTCACTCAAAATTTGGTGAGAGACCTTTTTTAAAGGGGAAAAAGGTACTTTCTTTTTTCTTTGATGTACCTCAGAATGACGGACATGTAAAATTTTAAGGCAGACTGGAAGGAGTACAGATAACTCGAAATTTTTGTTTTGATCTCATATGAAAGAGTGAGTCACGGATACCAACATCTCCAAATACCAGCTTCTTAAGTGCATTTGGAGAGGAGTTAAGGCAAGAAACGACTTTTTAAGTAAGTTTTGCGTCATGAAATTTCTTGAATCTTCTTTATCTCCTCATTATATCCACGTAGAAAGGTTCAAACTTTGTGAATGATGTTAATATGGGAGCGTAATATAACGCTGAATTTGAGTGAAAATTGTTCCAAAATGGCGGATTGTCAAATTTTAAGAAAAGCTTAAGGAGTAAAAAATTTGAGTAATATGGACTCATATGATTATTGAAAATAAGAAATATGCTATATCCCAAATTTGCTTTCATGCATGGTATTTAAGGGAGTAGGAAGCGCTATTTACCTCAAAATGTAATAGGATACACGTGGGGTGAAGAACTTTTTAATATGGTGTTGTACATATAATGAAATGAGCATACGTTGCTAATCTACTCTGATGTTAGCTTTCAAATGAATTTGAAAGGGTGGTAGAACAAAAATCAGTTTAGAGTGAATACTATGAAGAACTTCATAAATTTTCTATGTATCATCACCAAATCGAGCTACAGAGGTGAAACCTTGTAGCCTATGTAGCCCTCGCAGAAAAACACTATTGGTTTTTGGAAAAACTAATAGTTTTACTATTCGTATTACTATTGAACTAATAGTACAATTCATGAATGAATAGTGTGACTAGAAGTGAAGATGAAACTTTATAAATAGCGCTGTAGTAGTAACAACGAAACACTACCAGTATCACTAATAGTAGTACTAAAAGTATTGAAAGTAGTAGTAGTTATCATAAAACACCACTAATATCCCTAATAGTATCACTAAAAGCGTTGATAGTAGTAGTGGCACTATTAGTAGTGGTCATAAAACACTACTAATATCCCTATCTAGTCGATTTTCAAACTATGTCGAATAGTTTCGGCATTTTAAAAGAAATTAATGTAATATAGTTTTATTTTTGGGGCACGGAATTATACAAAATTTGTAGCTGAAGTTTCCATGCACATTTTAAGCCCTTTTCTACTTTGTTTAACCCTATTTTTAATTAATTTTTACTTGGATTAAGTTTTCCAACGCTTCTCGCTGATAAAGTGACGCGCTAGATAATATATAAGGAAGTCCATAACAACTCTATGATATATGAAAATAACACTCTCGTAGAAGAGTACTACTGTTAGTATTAGTGAAACTTCACTAACAGTTTTTGGTCCAATAATTTACTTTTAGTTTTGTGATTGTTCACTATTAGAGTACTTTCACTAATATTTGTAATACTATTAATACATTTGTAGTATTACTTGTAGTGCACTAGTAGTGAACAAACTAAAAGTAAACTATTGGACGAAAAAACTATTAGTGAAGTTTTACTAATAGTTGCCTAGTAGTGTTTTTCTGCGAGGGAGGGTCAATATTGATGACCAGAATGTAACTTCTTGATTTCTGGTTACCTAAAATTTAGAAAATATGAGCTCGCATATGATTATTGTAGGCAAGAAAATAATACTACCTATACCATCTAAATTTAATTTCCTAAGTGGTTTTGGAAGGGATAGGGTAGCGGCATGTTAAGAATTTTCAAACATGGTACTGGCTGCATAGGTTGTTATTTCTTATTTTTTGTTTTTCATTTTTTGTTGTATTGCTTATTGTTAAGCTACACATAATTATGTGGCTTGGAAATATGTATGTTGTACTTGATATTTGTGCATTCATCATTTTATTGCATTTTTTTGGCTGAAACCTCTATGAAACTAACTTTCTGTTAGAAAAAAACTTTTTTCTCACGAATCTCTACCCTCCCCCCTCTCCTCCAAAAAGTATCATCGTCAAGTACGATGTAGCAATATGAGAACAAAGCACACAAAAATGTCTGATTGAAAGATAAAGATTACATCAGCCCATCATGGTACTGAAAAAAGATTTTATTACCTGTCACCTGTTGATTATTACCTGATGGCACTCTCCTGAATTGTTTAGATGCTGTAAATAACCTCAGTTTGAAGTAAGAATGAGGATAGTGAAAAGGTGTTATGAATAATGTGTAGTAAAGAGTCTGCTAGAAAGTTTAATGGATTGTGGATGTTAATATATTTTGGCATGTAGTAAAATATATATTTATTGAACTCGTGTAAGTGTAACTAATACTTAATTCTTATGTTATGTTTACAGGGAGATAGTCGTACAAAAATCAATGTTTTAAATCAGGTCATCAAGATTGATTCAAAAAAATGATGTAGGATCTTATGTTTCTCTAGTTGCATATGTGTATCTCGCATTTTTGAGCGTAAATGTTATCAGTTCAGCAGCATATTGAAAGGATGAATTCCTTGCTGAGGCATCCGATTATTTATTCTCTCAATTACTTATTTCATAATTTTATTATATCCATTTCCTAATATATGAGTATTTGTAACACTTTTCAATTCCATGTAATATGTATTGTAGTATCGAAAGAACCTATTTGCATGAAATTCATAATTTTCTGAATCCTATTTCTGTGCTTCTGTATCTGTACATTATTTATTTATTTATTTGTAATTGGCAAGGTTTGAGGAATAAAACCTGAGATGTTTCAAACTATTAGCAGTTTTATTTCATTATAACAGTGGCACGCATACAGGAATAAACTTGACCATGTTAGGTATTGAGTTCTTTATGAAACCCTGGGGTGTTTAAAGAAAACATTGGAAATTAATTCATCAAATAAATTTAAGTAAGAAAAAAAAAATGAATAAATATGATTGCAATACTACTGTTAGACGAAATCCTAAAATATATCTACATACTTGATGAAGTATATTAAATCATAGAAATATGTAATGTAACTACTTTCCATTAGGACCTTGGCCCACTACATAGGATACCAAAAGGAATACAAATAATTTTTCACGTTGCAATTTGCGAGGTAGTGTCACAGCCAGGTCCAAGGAATCCAGACTACCTTGATCTCAGGAAAATTGCAATTTGTTGAATCTATATCTTTTTAAAATTATTCAAGAGAAGCAATGCGCGAAATTTTAAACTCTTGATAAGTCGCTGAAGTACTTTCAAAAAAATTATTCAAAAACATTTCATGGTGGGGGTACACGTTTCCAATACTCGGCTTCATTACTTCGCATTTTGTAGGTATTTTTAGTTGTTTTTGAGAATTTCCATTTGAAATTACTCAGTATAACGATTTTTGGGAAACCACAAGTCCTCACACATACTGGCAGCAAGAGGCGTTTCAACCGTGAAAAATTATCAAAATCGCATGCAAATTGAATTCAAATTGCAATAAAATCCATAGAAAGTATCACACATTTGGAATCAGGAGAGGCTCTCCTTCATGATCCCATTGAGTTTTACTGGTTTTCATTAACTTCTCAAAAAACATCTTTTTTAGGCTCCATCCGAATCCCTTTTGGGCAAGCTAAAAAATTCGCAAAGGTTTTTTTTGAATTGTCGCAGATCATTTTTACACATTACCTGCTCATTATTTTGTTCCCTAAAAAATCTGAGTAAAATCAGTTAGCACTTTTTGATTTGTAAATTGTAGACATATAAGATAAAAATAATATTCATAATTGCCTTTGTATCATGTATTCTATTATGAATTTCATATTTGTTTTATGTTTTCACTCTCATCTAAAATATAAGAACGTTTATTTCTCACATCAATTTCTCAAGTCTCCACAAATTTATTTTTAAACAATAAAATTAAAAATCTATATTATGCAAACGGCATTCAATTCTCTCTGTGGTATAACAATTCTAGGAAAAAGATCTACATTATAAAATTTATTTAAAAATGAAAACATTTAAGCTATTACTTTATGCAGCAGCGAGTACCTATCTAGGCAATATAATAATAAAGTTAAAATAGCGTAAATGGATGCTATTATGATAAATTAGCTGTTAAAATTAGGAGTGTACACTTGATGGTAACACTGATGTGAAAACAAGAACTCGTTGCTTCATAACTGGACTGCATTACGCAACAATGTTCTAACTGAAATGAGGCGCCATAAACTTTAACTACATCAAGTTTCTGATGTAATGTAAATTATAACAAAGCCAGTCAATCAAACTGAACAAATTTCGCTTGTTTGTCTTTGAAATTATTTAAATAACATGAATAATTTCATTCATTACTAGTTTTTCTCATTAAAAACAGAAATAAGATCGATCAACAAGTCTATGGCGCCTCATTTCACTTAGAACATTGTTGCGTAATGCAGTCCAACTTTGTTTCACGGCTAGTTCGTTACCCAATGTCGTTCATTACTTGAATCTTTTACGTCAGTACATATCACGTGACTATACACTGTAAACAACGGTAACCATAAGGTATAATTTCAGAGATTGCTGAGTGGTGAAGTATAGCCTTTTAATTGGCGACATTACTATATTGAAATATTTGAAAAATAGTAGCCATAAGTACGCCATCACTACTTAATATATTTTTTTAATATTCTAAATTCTAATTCTGTTACCTATTTTATGAGTAGATATAATTTAATTTTTTTTTTTAATATTTTATGTTATATAAATTTTCCAAAATCGTTACCTATTTTGTGATCATAATTTTAAACCGTTTGTATAAGGTTGAGTATTAAACGAGTAATACAATAACTTAACTTCTTATTCATTTCCCTATTTTAAGAACCCCTATCCTGCCACCACGAAAAACACGCGCAATCCTATCGTTCCTTTTGTTATTTGACAAGTGAGCGCAGTGGCCCTATAAATTTGGGGAAGGAAAACCAAAAACGAGCGCAATCGATTTTTCGCCGTATTACAGCCTACCTGATTTAGGAAGGGAAGGTGGGGAGAGAGTGTGGTCTTCAAATCTTTGCATTTCAGACCATTTGTAATCATCTGGAAAATGTCCAACTTTTTGGTATATTTTTTTTTCCATCCCACGCGTAGCGCGGGCGGGAATTTACGAAATTTGCTCAAAACTTGGAGAGAGACTCTACTTAGAAATCTAACAAAACGATATTTTTTATTTTTTTGAAAAAATTCAAAATGGCGGATCACACAAATTTTGAGGAGAGCTGGAGAAGGGGCAAATACCTCAATTTTTTGTTTTCGATGTCATATGAAAAAGTGAGTTACAGACACCAACATATCCAAATTTCAGCTTCCCAAGTCCGTTTTGAGAAAAGTTAGAGCAAAAACCTGTTTTTTGAGGAAAGTTTGATTTTGGTGGCCCGCGCGTAGCGCCGGGGAGTATTGATGAAATTTGCTCAAATTCTGGTGAGAGACTCTTCTTAAAAAAGCGCAAATGTACTTTTTTTTAAAAAATTCAAAATGGCGGGTTACTCAAATTTTGAGGGATGCTGGAAAAGGGGCGAATACCTCAAATTTTTTGTTTTTGATCTCATATGAAAGAGTAAGTCATGGACAACAACATATCTAAATTTCAGCTTCCTTAGTGCATTTGGAGGAGAGTTAGAGCAAAAAACAGCTTTTTGAGGAAGTTTTGAGTCATGAAATTTCTTGAATATGCCATATCTCCTCACCAAATTAACCTACAAAGGTTAAATTTTGAGGGTAGGTTTCGTTGGTAACCAGAATGTGACCTCTTGAATTTGAGTTAAAATGTATCCAAAATGGCGGATTATCAAAATTTGAGTAGAGCTTGAGGAGCCTCAAATTGTTAAAAATGTAATCATTATGAACTTAGATGATTATTGGAGATGAAAAGTATACAATACCCCCAATTCACTTCCATACATGATGTTGGAGGAGGTAAGGAGAGGGTTATTGACCCTAAAATGTGGTGAGGGTATAAGAGTGGTCGAAAATTTTTATTGTCGTGTCATATGACAAAATGAGTCCAAGTGACTAAATTATACTGATTTTAGCTTCCTAAGTGAATTTAGAGGGGAGTTAGAGTAAAAAATCTGTTTTTGAGGAGAAATGACCATAGGAAATTTCATTAATCATCAATATCTCTTCAACAAATTGGCTTACAAAGGTAAAACTTTGAAGGTGGGGTAAGTTGGTGACCAGAATA
Source organism: Phenacoccus solenopsis (assembly GCA_009761765.1). Taxonomy (NCBI): domain Eukaryota; kingdom Metazoa; phylum Arthropoda; class Insecta; order Hemiptera; family Pseudococcidae; genus Phenacoccus; species Phenacoccus solenopsis. Next base: position 117,546 of record VFXL01000218.1, on the reverse strand, counting down.
TGACCTATTGAATTTGGGTCAAAATGGATCCAAAATGGCGGATCATAAGGATTTGAAGATAATTTGAGGAGCCTCAAGTTGTTCTAATTTGACAAAAATGTGTTCAAATGATTATTTCATGGCAAGAAATACTACGTTTGTTCCAAATTCAACTTCTTATGCGTTTATGGAAGGAATAGAATAGAGGTTTTTAGACTTGGTATTGGGTGTGGCCTATATAGTCATGAAGGTGATTGTTGACATTCGAGTTCATTTTTTATATGTGTAACTCTATTACAATATTTCTTTCTCACGATAATCATTTGAGCTAATATTTTTCAAATTTTTGCAACTTGAGGTTCCTGGAGCCTTTCTCAAAATTTGACCATTCGCCATTTTGATTTATTTTCATTCAAATTGAAGGAGCCATATTATGATCATTAACTAATCCTACATACAAAATTTCACGTTTCTAGGTCGATGTGGTAAGGAGATACGATTTATGAAACCTGCTAAGGTGATTTTCCCTTTAAATTATTTCCTGCATTAACTCCCATCCAAATTCACTTGAGAAGCTGAAATTGAAATAGATTAGTCATTTGGGCTAAATTTATGATATGACGGTAAGATCAAAAATTTTCAATGTTTTGTTCATCTTCAACGCAATTTGAGGTCTATAATCCCTTCTTCTCCTCTCCAACATCACATATGAAAATCATAGTGAATTCGGAATAAATAATTATGTAGTATACTTCTTGACATTTTTAGTTATTTGAGGCTCCTCAAGCTCTTTTCAAAATTTTGCTGAACTGCCATTTTGGGTTAATTTCAATCCAAATTCAAAAGATTATATTCAGATCCAAAACTAACTTCACACCCATATTTTGACCTTTTTAGGTCTATTTTGTAAGAAGATGTAGAAGATTCATGAAATTTGATAACTTAAAACTTCCTCAAAATGCCGTTTTTTGCTCTAAATTCCTTCCAAATGCACTTGAGGACTAAAATTTGGATATGTTGAAGTTTTTAATTTAATTTTTCATATGAAATCAAAAACAAAAAGTTTGAGTCATTTGCTCCTTCTCCAGCTCTCTTCAAAATTTGAGTGATTCGCCATCTTGAAGTGTATCTACATTTTTATTTTGTCTTAAACATTCCAAGATATAACACAAATATATGGTGCAAACGTGACCTTTAACTGATTAGTGGTTTAAAACGTTTTTCGAACATTAACAGACGCACACTGAATTTATATATTATGAAGATATTGTAAAATTCACATGAGTTTACATTTACTAGATTTAAACTGTTTGAATATCTTCGATTTCTCTACATATTTTGAGAAATCCGTCATTTTGACCTGATATCAAGAAGTTATACGGTGTTATGCAAATAATCATATAAGTATAGAATGTTTGAGCTTTCCAAACACATTTAATGAGGGAGTTCGCTCTATTATATCTGAAAATCAACTTCACACGTGATTTTGTAGGAGAGGAGGAGGGCATATCGTCCTCAAAATAAAGTAGGGGTAAATGAAGGGTCGAGAATGTTTCGTTATGGTTTCATACAATTCAGGGAGCTAAACTGACCAATATAAATTATTTATTCTTTGAAGGAAATGTGCAATAAAAATCTCGAAGCACTTTTCTCAGATTTTTGATTCGACTCAAAATGGGGTTTTAGTCAAATTTTGAGGTGAAATAGGTTTTATAATAAAGAACGAATGCACACATATTCTGCAGAGTAGAAGAACGCGTTTCTTCCTTTGACTATACAGTATATGGACCGCTAGAACTCCAGTTAGCGCAATGTTATGATACTCAACCAATATAAATGAATGTCGCAATTCCAAAAGTGAGTCTGCGCATGCATGAACTGATGTTCCTTACCTAAAACGCCTCCCGCTTTCGTCCCGCTTTACCTTGCCTTCCTAGCGTATAGGGAAACACGACGTTTCGAATGACACAATTAAGATGCGCAGACGCGTTTTTGGAAATACGACCTCCATTTAGTTGCGTTATATTGGCTGACTACGTTTCTAGAGTTCGAGCGGTCCATATACTATACAGTCAAAAGTTTCTTCGACTTTTCAGGCTTATAAAAATACATAGATAGAGCTTTTTATCTTGTATTTAATATAACCTGCCTGAAGGCGGGTTCATCGGCTGGCCTAATAGATAGATAAGTCAATACTATACAGTGACGTGAATGGAAGTTCATTTTTAATAACTCCCTTTATCTTTATCGTAAACTTTTCGATACATGTAGATTACAACCTAAATAAATATTTCACCCCTCTTATCAATGATCAGGAAACTGAAACGATCGATAGGGAAAATTACTTTCACGAAGCACCATCTAGCACTCCTTATTTTAGAATTGTTCATGATGTGAACTGTTACAAGTAGTGGCTCTTATTTACATTTAACAGTTTAAAAATCTGATATTACATTTTTCACAGCCGAATTCGAAGCAGTTATCGATACCCAACTGAACTAGGTACAGTAAACATTTCATTTGAATTTATTTTTACTGTAGGTATTTATTGAGAGTGGCACGAGTGGATACGAGTTATTATTTAATAGTACATAAAAAAAAAGCAATCATAAAGGAAAGGAATATACAAAAGTAAAAAATTCAAGTTGCGCTAACGCCCTGATGTACCAAATTTTTCAGAATCATTTGTTTTTAAATTTTTTTCTGTATAATTGTTGGACAAATGATAATGGTCTAGGTAATCTTTTGATTACATCAAAATTCTACATATTATTTTCTGTTGATTTTTTTCATTGACTAAAGATATATACTTTATAATTAAAGTTTAGAACGTTACCCTGTTTAAAAAAACGTACAATCTCACTTACTACTCATAATCCAACCACGATTTTTCTCGACAGCATAATCATCTGAGGGAACCAACATTTTCTTTTAAGCTTCACAAATTTCAACACACTGTAATGCATAAGCTACCCAATATCATTATAAGCAAAAGTTCCTGTATTCGCGTTCCTATTTCCAAAGCTTTTCGATAAACTTTACGCAAGACTCTGTCCCTTAAAATTATAATTATTGTACGTAAATGGTAGTTCGATTCAATTTATGCTTAAAAAATGAATTTATGAATAGACATTTATTTAAGATTATACTTCGACGTGGAAGCCAAATTCTTGTAAATAAACTTGCATAGACAATCCCTCCATCTTTGTTGAGAAAAAAAAAACTATGGTACACTCTACGACGAAATAATTTGTCTTCCCTCCCCATCACCTAATCGAATTAAATCAGTGGCGTATTTCCCTATACGCTGACTACGCTTGCGCGTAGAGCGACAGGTTTTTGGGGGCAGCAAAATTTTCACTTACATTCGAAAACAAAATTTCAATTCAAAAAAATCATTTTTGAAGTAAAATAAATTATTAACAGCACTTATTCCTTTTTATTTATGAATAACAATAATATATAGGTCATGTTCTGATGTTCTTACATTGGAGACAGTAATCAAGAACCAGGAGTCAACCAAAAATTTGTATCCGACTCTAGCCTGATTACGGAGTCAAGGCAACATTTGACTCAGACTTCGACCCTTGACTCTGGAGTCAGGTTTAAAATTTGACCCCGACTCCAGTCATTGATTCCAGAGTCAGGTTGAACATTTGGCTCTGACGTCATTTTGACTCCGGAGTCAGGTTGAAAATTTGACGCCCACTCTAACCCCTGACACCGGAGTCACTTCGGTTTTGGAGTCTTTGTTATGACAGTATTTTTTGTTTATTATCGTAATTGTTACGGACTAAGAGTCACCTAAAAATTTTGACTCAGATTCTGACTCTAATCCCTGAATCCAGAGCATTTCTTCAAACATTACTTTGACTCCACTTTGACTCTGGAAAGGAAATCTGTGAGCTCAACTCTAACTCCGACATGACTCCGGAGTCAGTTGAAAATGTGAACCCAACTCCAACCTCTAATTCCGAAATCTTGACTCCATTCTTTCCATTTTGGCACGTAGGACTTATCTAATTGCTCAGTATCTGATGATGAAGTCGATACTGGATTGATCAAGAATCCAGTGGAATTCATTCCGAGAATCGAACTAGAATTATAAATCATTTTGACCTGACGAATAATCTCGCATTAGATAACGAATATCGAAAAACTCTTCCTTTCAAACTTGATCTCATTATATGTATTTATCTATTAGCCGAATATCAAACGCAAGCATTTCATAATTATCGCCTTTATCGGCTTCAATGAGGTAGCCTGATATCGGATTTAAGATTCTGAAAGCAGAAAGTTGATAATTTCTAACGATATGAATTTCATTTAAATTCACATTTTTCATGACACCATAAAATGCATTAGAAAATTACAAATTTTTGCGTTTTGAGTAATTTGCTTAAGGAGCTTCAAAATGGGGATAAAAAATGAAATAGCAACATTTTCACACTGGTAGCCTTAAACTACACCCTTATTTCAAGACCTGTAAGAATTGGTAAATTTTTGAATTTTGATTTATAGTTAATTTAATATAGAAAATTAGAAATGAATCGATTTGTACGTTTAAACCCTGAAACCTAAACGAAACAGAAACCATTTCATTTTCAAAATACTATCGATAGAGTTTTTATAGAGATCCATTTTATCGTCTAGAATCGACTCACCATTATACTCGTACATATTATTATTGTGTCCAATTGATTTGGATACAATCAGAAATAAAATTTTAGTTTATTAATAATATTATAATAAGAGTTAAACTACAATCTCTAAATCAAAAATTATTTTAAAAATTACTTTAATAAATTTCAAAGCTGATAAATTTATTTCAATTGCATTAAAATTTCACTGCATTTGAAAAAAGAAATTTTAAATATCTGCAAAAAAGATTTTTTCGCTAAATACCCAATTCACTTGGACACATGATATCTGGCAGATGCTTTCATTTTTTGTACAAGTAAATCTGGAAATTTCATGTTGAAGCATGTTATATTTTTTTCTTTTATTCCCAGCATCTTACTTTAAGAATACCTAGCATCCACAGTGTGGCAAATCAGCCTATTTCTTATTTTGTTTTTAATTATCGAAACTGTGCTAAAAATTCTTTCAACATCAATTTTTGAAATAGGTGAAGCCAATATCTCGAAAACCAAGGAAGGTAAATCATTAAATGCATAATGTCTCTTTGCGTGGATATACATAAATCTATAAAAATAGAACTCCTTATTTTTTTCAGTAAGTATTCACTCAATTTACATTATAATGTACTTATAGCTATATTTTTAAAAGTGTGATAATCCCTTCTATTGTTATAGCTTATTGTGCCTCACTCTTATTTCTCATTCCTATGACGAGTAGTAGTGTTGTTCCACCACGAATTCACGTAAGTACAGTACATCTATATATAACTTCCTACAGTACTTTTTTCCCTGTTAGGTGAATTTCTTTTACAAAACTTAACATACCTACTTTTCTTTTGGTTCTCAGCACATCGTAGAAATTACATTCTAGGCTTTATACTTACTTTCTATTTTTAATATATTATCTCAACTTCTTTTTCAGATTAATACTACACCGGATACTGCTGTTAATGTAAGTACATATATGTATAATATTTCTACTTTCTATTATCAGTATATTATCTTAACTTCTTTTTCAGATTACTACTACAACGGATCCAATTGCTGATGTAAGTATAATATTTCTAGAGTCCAGAATAAATTTATCTCACGAGAGGTTTCAAAGTGTCGCATATCTAATATTTTTGTCTTCTAGATACTTGTATTGGTGAATAATATGATGAAGGAGGATACAGACATAAAGTTCCGATTTGGGGTCGCGAAAGCAGGCTTGCTACTTGCCCCCAAAATAAGTCAATTACACGAAAATGTCATACGTCTACGCGAACATGTCGTAAGTCTATAGTAATTTGGTATTAGTATTAATGTGAACCTTGACGCACACTCACGCACACCCCTGTGTGCAGAATACACTTTTTGGGGATGCAAAAATTTCAACGACGTTTTAAGGACATTTGCAACTACTCTTTCTAAAAGGTTAAGGAAGTTGCTCGTTAGTTTTATCTGACCCCTTCCAGTAGCTGAATATTTTTATTCCATCAGATTTGCGTTACGCTAACTTTTTTTCAGAAAAAATATAGCTATTACAGCCTACCTGATTCGGGAAGGGAACGTCGGGGGAAGGTGGGATCTTCAAATCTTTACGTTTCCCCCTTGCGTAGCATCCGCTGGTATTCATAAAATTCGCTCAAAATTTGTTGAGAGACTCTTCTTGAAAATGCAAAGAATAACCTTTTTTGTTTCTTCGATAAATTTCAAAATGGCGGATCACTCAAATTTTGAGGGGGGCTGGAGAAGGGGCAAATAGCTCAAATTTTTTATTTTTGGTCACATATGAAAGAGTAAGTCACGGACACTAACATATCTGAATTTCAGTTTTTTAAGTGCATTTTGAAGAGTGTTAAAGGAAAAACCTGTTTTTTGAGGAAATTTTGTTTTTTGTAATTCGTTCAAAATTTGGCGAGGGACTCTTCTTGAAAATGAGCAAAGGTACTTATGCTTGATTTTTTCATCTTTACTCCTTAAGAATCAGGATTTGTCGAAGCAGTTTGAGAAGATATTTGAATTCCTTTTTAGCTGAGTTTTTAGCTGAGTTTTTAACAAAACGATAGCTATTATAGCCTACCTGATTTTGGAAGGGAAGGTCGGGGGAGGGTAGGGTCTTCAAATCTTTGCGTTTCAGACCATTTGTAATCATCTGGTAAATGTCCAACTTTTTGGGATATATATACATGTATATATATATATATATATATATAGTGATCTATGGTCAAAGTGGCATCAGTTTGCACATTCCTCAGAAGTGCATCTAATGTCACATTAACGACACCACAATGGTGAACGGAATGTATAATATCATAGGTTTTCTTGGAAACAAATTTTTAAAATGATGCCACTTTACCTGTAAACATAAAAAAAATGAGGCTACTACGACCTTGGACCGAAAAAAAAATTTTTGTATGAAAAATAGAATATTAGTGGTAAAGTGGCATCACCCAAATAACCACACAAGTGACATCATGACACATAGCTGAATCGATGAGCAATGTGATGGTAAAGTGGCATCAAAAAAAACATGCCACTTTACCTGTAGACGACGAAAAATGATGCCACTTTATCTATTTGACCATAGATCACTATATATATATTTTTTTTCCCCCACGCGTAGCGCCGGCGAGTATTCATAAAATTCGCTCAAAATTTGGTGAGAGACTCTTCTTGAAAATGCCCAAAAATAGTTTTTTTGTTTTTTCGATAAATCTCAAAATGGCGGATCACTCAAATTTTGAGGGGGCTGGAGAAGGGGCAAATAGCTCAAATTTTTCGTTTTTGATTTCATATGAAAGAGTGAGTCACGGATACTAACATATCCAAATTTCAGCTTCTAAGTGCATATTGAGAGGAGTTAGATCAAAAAACGGCTTTTTGAGGAAGTTTTGAGTCATGAAATTTCTTGAATCTTCCATATCTCCCCACCAAATCAAGTTAAAGAGGTCAAATTTTGTGTGTGAGGTTAGTTGGTGACCACAATATGACCTCTTGAATTTGGATCAAAATGGATTCAAAATGGCGGATTATCAAAATTTTGAGTAGAGCTTGAGGAGCCTCAAGTTGGTAAAAATGTAATTAATATGAATTCATATGGTTATTGGGATAAGTTGTATACTATATCCCGAATTCACTTCCATACATGATGTTGGAGGGGGAAGGCGGGGTTACCAACCTAAAATAGTGGTGGGGTACAGGAGGGGTCGAAAATTTTTTATTGCTGTGTCATATGATAAAATGAGCCCAAGTGACAAACGTATTTTGATTTTAGCTTCCTCAGTGATTTTGGAGGGGAGTTAGAGCAAAAAACGGCTTTTGGAGGGGAAATTGCTGCAGGAAATTTCATGAATCTTCCATATCTCATCACCAAATCGGCCTAGAATGGTCAAACTTTGTGTGTAGGATTAGTTTGTGACCAGAATATAACCACTTAAATTTGAGTCAAAATGGATCCAAAATGGCGGATTTACAAAATTTGAAGATAATTTGAGGACCCTCAAATAGTTATAATTTGAGAAATATGTGTTCGCATGATTATTTCATGGCAAGAAATACTACATTTGTGCCAAATTGAACTTCTTAAGTGTTTTTGGAAAGGATAGGGTAGGGGTTTTCAGACTTGGTATTGGGTGTGGCCTGTAGTGATGAACGGTTAAGCAAGGTTATTAGTAAATCAAAACAAGCTCCAATTAAAAACTCAGCTCCAGTAATGCGGCATGGCTGCTTACGTTTTTTTCTTTGTTATACATTTCAAGACAGGATTATTCTAAGTATTTTTCAAGAAATTCAATGGGTAAGAAGAATATACATCATTCGATAGGAAACTTCCTTGAGAAATTTATAGGAACTAGTAGGTATTGATACGACAGTAAGTAGGTACGTGTTTTGAGGTTTGTAGATTTCTCAACGTAGATTGTTTTTGAACGATTTAATTTCGATACCAATGAAAAATTTCAGAGTTTTCGATTATTTTTCTGAGTCAGAATTCGTTCGAGGATAGCGTATAGCTTAATCCAGTCGAATTGTTTGTTACTCGCATCGAAATATTAATTCATCATGGAATTGTAGTACTCTTTTGTGATATCTTGTAACTCATCGTGCGGAGATATTTTATTCGAACAGAAATTTTGTTTAATTTATGATGCAAAAATGAAACGAATTTGGTTATGTTTAGAGATAAGTTCGTAACAAACATTAATTTCTATGGAGGACGAGATTTGTTATTTCTCGAGCGATAGATATACGTAGGCCTACTATTTTTTCAAATGATATTTGTGTTGAGAATTGACAGTGGTACGAATTTAGGAAATTTTTTGGAATGTGGTGTTGGGAGTATGCAAAAGTAGAAACTAAATATATGTACTGTTATACACTTTTGTATTCGTTTTATTTTTAGGAACATAAAGATGAAGAGTTAAAGAAGAAAAATGAAGAGTTAATGAACAAAGATATAGTGATACGGGAATTGAATGTATTGAATTTTATACGCACTCACATGGAAAGCTTTTCACTTCAAACAGACCCACTGTATTACACCATTAAGGAATCTTCTGCTAGTACTACATCTTTGGTAACCATGAATAAGAATAAAATTCCTCTTGAAGACATACCTGCTGCATTCCACGGGAGACCAGAGTCAGACTTTAAAAATGCTTATTCAAGGTGGTACCGCATTATTAAGAATTCCGAAGATTTTCGCATCAAACTGTTCCTTAAAACTATAAAAAAAGAACACCTACATGACAAAGGGCCTTTAACTGATGAAGATATTGCCAAGGCATTAGCAATCATATGGTGCACCGTGTGTAATGACATACATTCACTGTTAGGTGGTGCTAAAGGGCAAATAATTTGGAAAGATGAAAATGAGGTGGCGAATGCATTTTCAACATTTGAAGAGAATGGTATTATGTAGATGTTGTTCGTATTTTTTTTAAAGAAACTAAATTTAAGGAATGTTTTGCTGTTAAGAAGAAGGTTGATTAATATTTTATTAGTAGTAGTTGTGGTCGTACCATATTCTAATGATGTCTACGAATCAATAAAGACTATATTCTAATCGATGTACGCTCATTGATGTTTTCTTCAAATGGACCCTTACGAGGGGTAATTCCTTCCATTACGACACATACTTTACTTTCTTATTAAAATAATTTTTCCAATAGTATTTGAATGAGCAGAAATGAAGTATGAGTTAGATGCCTCTCATTAATTAGAAAAAACCATCAGTTACATGAATATGAAGAGTCTTTTAAATCATGAAAGTAGATATCATTTAGTTGAAATTTCAAGTCAAGAATGTTCAACATGTTCTCAAAATTCTGAATAACGACCTAGATTGTACTTTCATTTTGCGAAAATGCTCATTAAACTACCGTTGCTTTCCGCTTTCATCAATTATTATCTTAAAAAAAAATAAAAAATTGAAATTAAGTAAGAAAATAATTACAAAAAAATTATTTGGACTAATTTGTAAATAAAATGAAAAATGTAATGTTTCAAATATTAAATCAATATGAAATCAAATTCAGTACATATAAAATTATAAATGAATGAAATATATCTTTACCAATGCACGTTTCATTACTTATGAAGTATCCAACATCCCTTAAAGGATATATTTCACATACACGATTCTTTTTTTTAGTATAACTAAATTTTGCAGGCACTATTTATGTTATCTATATTGGAACCAAAATTGATAACGCTGAAAAAGTGATATTTTTGAGAGTAATATTCTTCATGAGTTTCTCATGAAAACCTTTGAAAATTTAAATAAAAGAAGATAAGACAATTCTCTCTAATTTGTTCAGAATGAAAAAATCAAATTCCAATTTATTTTTGCGTTTTTCTCGACAAATAATAAATGAATCAAAAAAACCTTCTGTGAAGTTTCTCAAATTCTTATTACAGGTATATATTTCAAATTTCAATTGAAACAGATCAGTAGTATTTGAGAATCAAAGATGTACGAAAATCGTCATTGTCAATTTAGAAGTTCTTGAAGGTAAGTAGCCCAACACAGGTTAAATATTAGGTTAGGTAGCTCTCCTACAGCTCACTGAAATGTCCCTGTTGGTGTTTAAGTGTATATTTCACATAAACGGTTCTTTTTTTAGCATAACTAAACTTTGAAGGCACTATATGTTATTTATATGGGAACCGAAATTGATAACGCTAAAAAGTGAAATTTTTAAGAATAAAATTCTTCGTGACTTTCTTATGGAAACTTTAGCTGTGAAATATGGCTTCCTCAAAAGTCAATTTATTTTAGGGTTTTTCTCGAAAAATAATCACTTAATCAAAAAAACCTTCAGTGAAGTTTCTCAAATTCTTATTATAGGTGTATATTTCAAATTTCAAGCGAAACAGATAAGTATTATATGAGAATCAAAGATGTACGAAAATGGCCATTTGGCAGGCAAACCAGTATGCAATCGTGTATGTAGAATAGACCCTAAAGGATGTTGGATATTTCGTAAGTAATGAAACGTGCATTGGCCAAGATATATTTCATTCATTTATAGTTTTATATGTACTGAATTTGATTTCATATTGATTTAAAAAAAATTATAGTTATTATCAGGGCCATGAGGAAGAAGAGGGAAAAGGGGTTCGTTTCTGGTGCTGGATTTCAAAGAGGGCCCAGAATTCAAAATTTGACGTTTCTAATCAGATTCTTAACAAAACTTCAGTGAATTAAAATAAACTAAAAAATGAGGTCCGAAAGTCATTTTTTCCTAAAGGTAGGGGAGCCAAATTGTTACTGATTAATACGCATAGCAGATATAGAAAGATAGTTAGGGAAGAGGGAAGGGTCTCCAAATCCTTGCATTTCGAACCAGTTGTAGTTCATATCTAATGGGTAACTTCTTTGTATGTGTAGTTGTGTACGTACCATACATACTGAAAACATGTGCACAAATCGTTTTACATTTAGTAAAAGTGGATCATGGAATACCTAGCGGTAGCTTGACTCAAAATTGCTGTTTATTTAAATTTCGAGAGGAGCTGGAAGAATTACAAAACCTTAACATTTTTGATTTCGTTGCTATACGATGGAGTGAGATGAGGACATGAATATATTCAAATTTCAGCTTCTCAAGTGAATTTGGAAAGTAATTAAAAAAAAGACTTTTTGAGGAAGTTTTGAGTTATAAAATTTCTCTAATTTTTCATATTTTGTACCTAAATTTACCTAAAAAAGAACAAAAATTTGAAGAAGACTAGAGGAGCTTCAGATAGCTGAAATTTGATACACAGACTCGTAACCAGGCAAAAGCTGAGTTGGCTGAGGCCCTACAGAAAAATCTGAGCTCTCAGGAAAATTTTAATTGAACATAAAAGTAACAACAACAGAAAGAAAAAGTCGAAGACCCCTTTATGATTTAATTAGCTCCCTCAAAAATCATGAACTGATTATGAGCCTGATAAATATAGGCTCATATGATAACTGGGAACAAAAAATACACTATATTCTAAGGAGCAAACGAAAACTTTGAAATTTTCTATCATGTTTGGTATAATCAAGTTCGAATGATTTACATATTTAGATTTCACCTTCCCAAGTCGATTTCGAGAACTTTTCTAAGTGAGTCAAAATGAATCAAAAATGTTAGATGGTAAAACTTTGAGATAAACTTGAGGAGCTTCGAACGACTCGAATTTAATGAATAATAGGCACGTATGATTCTCTCGGGTAAGAAATGCTATATTTCAAATTCAAACGCCAGGGTGATTTCAAAGGGTGTAAGTATGGAGCAAAAATAATTTTCGAGTACCGTTTTCAATTTTTTCTTTAAAATTTTGAAAAAATTTACTTGAAAAAAATATTCAAATTGGAGATGTAAAAATTTTTTAAATTTAAAATTTTAATTTCTGAGTTTTTTCAGAACACCGAGCCCGAGGGTAATCTGCCTACCTTGACCTTTCCTCTCACCGTTCTGAAGTAAGAATTTTCAACCTGAAAAGCATTTTGACTTTTTTTTTCTTAAATCGATGTGTCATTCGATGAAAAAGTGATCAAATGACCAATATTACGTTTAAAAAATTTCAACTATAAACCGCGGTTTTCAATGAAAAACTTTTTTTTATTCGTTAGGACGCTGAAGATAAAAAAATGCACATTTTCATATTTTTTTGCGTCATATTTACTGCAACTCTAGTCAGAAACAGATTCATTGGAGAAGGAGGAGGGGAGACCGGATTTTCTGAAATAGATTATTAGTCTGTCTAAGGAAGGTGAATAGGGACAAGATACGGTGACCATTGCTGAGAATATCTGAGAGGCTAAAAGGTATTTCAAATCTAGAGTGGATGTTTGCATAATAAGGACAGATTATCAAAATGTGTGAAATACTTGGTGGAAATTGGCATTACTGGCATCGATGGTATCAGTGTTGTAGGAACAAACCCAAGTACGAGAACGAAGAACAACAAGAATAGAAAATTTTCGTTGTTCCTGAGGAACAGAACCAAGAACGAGAACATAAAACTGATATGTATGAAGAACAAAGAACATAGCGAGAACAGAATATTTTCAAACTGAAAGATCAAAGAACAAAACGAGAACCAACATCAATTGAACGAACGATGAACGGAACGGGAAGGATAAATATAAAAGTTGGAACGGAACGGAACGGAACGTTTTATTTTCTTGAACGTAAATTTTAAACGCCGTTCATTTATCGTTCAAGAAAAAACTTGTCTTTTTACCCTTTTTAGTTTTTTTCTCAATTTTCTATTTCTTCACTTCGTCTTTCTCAAGTTTTGTGTCGTGGTATTCACTATGACTATTCATTCGGTGTCCCAGTACCATACCGACCAGAAAAAATACCGCGGTACGCAACCCTGAAAAATTACATCGTTCTTGTTCTTGTTTTTGTACCTCAACATTGTTTATTAGTTGGTTCTCGTTTTGTTCTTTGATCTTTCAGTTTGAAAATATTCTGTTCTCGTTCGTTGAAATTGAAAATCAATCAATTGAAGCTAATAATTAAAAAAAAAAATACCTGTATGGGTATGTGTAGCACTTGCCCGAAGTATAAATTTCTTATTTTCTCATTCCCTTCATGATATCTATTAATTTTATAATAAATCATGAACTTTCAAAAGAACGAAGAACAACAAAAAATTCAGGGTTGCGTACCGGTACCGATACCGCGGTATATACCGAACAATACCGCGGTTTTTTGGCATTTACCAATACCGGTACCATACCGACCGAAAATTATATAAATACCAAATACCGGTACCATACCGACCGAAAATTATATAAATACCAAATACCAGTACCGTACCGACCAGAAAAAATACCGATACCAAATACCAGTACCGTACCGACCGGAAAAAATACCGCGGTACGCAACCCTCTGTAAATACCACGGTATTTATGATATTTATTTATTTATTAATTGTTAATTTTTAATTTCGATCAACATGCAACCCTGGTTTTGATTCTAACACGTTTTTTGAGTTTTGAAATAATTGAACTGGTGCGATATTGCGGGCTAGGGTTGCGTACCGGTACCGATACCGCGGTATATACCGACCAATACCGCGGTTTTTTGGGATTTACCGATACCGGTACCATACCGACCGGAAAAAATACCGATACCAAATACCGGTACCATACCGACCAGAAAAAATGCCGATACCATATACCGGTACCATACCGACCGAAAATTATATAAATACCGAATACCGGTACCATACCGACCGAAAATTATATAAATACCAAATACCAGTACCGTACCGACCAGAAAAAATACCGATACCAAATACCAGTACCATACCGACCAGAAAAAATACCGCGGTACGCAACCCTGAAAAATTACATCGTTCTTGTTCTTGTTTTTGTACCTCAACATTGTTTATTAGTTGGTTCTCGTTTTGTTCTTTGATCTTTCAGTTTGAAAATATTCTGTTCTCGTTCTGTTCTCTGTTCTTCAGATATATCACTTTATGTTCTCGTTCTTGGTCCTGTTCCTCAGGAACAATAAAAATTCTCCGTTCTTGTTGTTTTTCGTTCTCGTTCTTTGGTTTGTTCCTACAACACTGGTAGAGAGTATACAGCTATTAGCGCACTCTAATCTTATTAATAGAGATTAAACTTTTCTAGAACCGGAACCAATATATTTTCATATCGGTTCCGGTTCTCAGTAAAAATTTTCGGTTCCTGTTCTGGTTCTAGCTTTAGTACAAATTTCAAAATATTGGTTCTGGTTTCGGTTCCGGTTCCAAAATTTTATCGGTTCTACCGGTTCTTGGTTCCGGTTCGGTTCCGGTTCCAATCGGTTTTGCAGCCCTGAACGAAATGGTAAGTATTTTAAAAACGCTATAAAATACTACGTTTTTCAAAACAAAAAAAAAAGAATAGAAATTTTTAGATATTTAAAGTTTAAAAAATGTTTTTCAATCATTGAACATAAAAATTTGACCACAATCAGGGCTGTTAACAATAACTAAAACTCTTAACCTTAACTCAAACTGACTCGTATTTTCACGCATCAAGAATATAACTGAATTTAACTTTAACTATAAATCCCAATATATGTAACTGAATAAAACTTTAACTAATATTTTCAGTCCTTAAAACTGAATCAAACTTTAACTTAAACTTAAAAAAAAATCGTTTTGGTTAAAGTCTCAAGCAAATTTCCAATTTTCCAATTTTGAACGAACATTCAGCGACTTGAGGTTCATTTTAGGTCCTTTGCGATACAGTCTCAAAGGGTCTATTAATTTATTAATGATCTTATTTTGTTACTGCGAAATAATTATAGGTAGTTTTGAAAATTAAAATTTTAAATGTGAAATTTAAAATTAAATTCATTTTATATTTTTATAAATGCTTGATTTATTGAATTTGGAAACTCTTATGTCTTATTTCATCTTTTCATCGTACATAAAAAGCGGATATGATATAATTAATAGGTAACCACATTATTTCATTATAACTTCAACTTCTTCAACTATTTTAAAAGAAGAATTAAACTTTAACTAACTTTAACTTTAACTTTTTTAACTATAAAGAAGAATTTAACTTTAACCTTAACTCTAAACTTTTATTTTATTTAAGTTAAAACTAGTTTACTTCAACTTTAACTATAACTTAAACTTTAAGTGAAAAGAATAAAACTGCTAACTTTAACTCTTATTTTTGTTTTGAAAGACTAAAACTTTAACTGAATTTAACCAATATACGTTTAAGTGAACAGCCCTGACCACAATTCAAAATATGTAATATCAAACCTAAGAATGCATAGGTGTTATTACACAATTTTCTATACTTACTCATTGCTGATTTTCAAAAATTATTCATAAAGCGTTGCCTCCACATATTTGAGCATTATATGTATTTTAAAAAAACGACAATTGTTTCGAAATTGAATCGAATTAAAGAATTAAATCATTGAAAAACACTCAGTTCAATGAATAAAGATATAATTGAAACGCATTCTTTCAAATTACAAACAACGTGAAAGAGAACATAAAAATTAAGGTTTACATTTATTTCAGGTATGCCTATGTGAGAAAGAAAAAAAATCTAAACAGGGTTGCCAGTTCAGCACACTCCCGAGAGGCAAAGAAAAACAAGAGAAAAAAAAAAAAAAAAAACAAACAAATCTTTAAGCGAAGAAAAAACAATTTTTTTTTTTTTTTTTTTTTTTTTTTAATAGAAAAAATTTTAACACTAGAGAGAAAAATTAGAAAATAACTAATTCTACAACAAATTTATGTTATTGAAATTTAAAAAATTTCTTCAACATCTACTTCGACCAAGTCAAATTCTTCGCGGGTGTCCTCAGCAAGATTTTCATTTGCTGGTATGTTTTCACATTCATCTTCTTCAACAGCTAGTTCAAGCGGAATGATTTTCGAAATTGGCCGTATTGTGCGGTGGTTATTAGGCAGACATAGTTCTACCGCGCGAATTTGATTATCAGCGCTTGGAATAACTTTTTCAATTCTGGCTAATTTCCATTGACCACGTTTGGTGTGATCATCTGCCATGAAGACGATTGTGCCCTTTTTAGGAGTTGAATTTATTGTAGAGCGACGTTGACGTAACGTGCTTCGACGATCGCGTAGAGATTGTAAGTATTGGTGAGAAAATACTTCCCAGAATTTGTCTAAAATTGAGACTGCTTTTTTCCAAGCTTGTTGAACTATTTCATTAGTCGATGTCGCTGGTATGATGTTTTCGCTTGATGGTATGCCAGGGTAATAGATTCGTAGGAATTTATTTGGTGTGATGATGTCTTCGGTAAGATCAGGACCAACGTATGTTAAGGGTCGGGAATTGAGCATAGCGGTAATTTCTTTAACTGCAACGCGCAGTTGTTTGTCAGTGAGTGTTCGGCGATGGAAAGTGATTTTTAAGGCGTCCTTTACTTGACGAACTAATCTCTCATACGCACCGCCCATCCATGGTGCGAGTTGTGGTATGAACTTCCATTTTATACCATTTTGAGAGATATACGCTGTGAAAATTGGGTCGTTGACTGCATTTTTCCACTGAGTCGAAAAAAAATCATTCAATAGTTTGAATTGAGGTGCATTATCAGATACGATGAGGGCTGGCATGCCTCTTTCGGCTATGAAGGAGCGTAATGCAATTAAGAGCTCTTCTGCGGTGATATCATCCAGCATTTCTAGATATACTGCCCGCGTTACCAGACAGGTAATGATTAAGAGCCAACGTTTCTGCTTTATTGTTGATAGTTTAGTGTGAAGTGGACCAAGGACATCAATACCAGAGTTGTGAAATGGTGTGGTCAATTCTGTGCGTTCGATGGGTAGTGGTGGCATAGTTGGTGCCTTAAAGGGCTGGTAGCATAAATTGCGACATTCTAAGCAGTGTTTTCGTAGAGTATTATAAACTACTTGGCGCCCTTTGGGAATCCAAAATTTCTTTCGTAGTTCCGTTAGAGTATGCTGTGTACCAACGTGGAATGAGCGTATGTGATAAAACATAATCACAAGTCGTGTAAAATGTGATTGGTTTGGTAAGAGAATGGGATATTTTTCATCATGTGATATGTGAGTAATATTGTCGAATCTACCCTTACAGCGAATAATTTTATCCTCATCTAAATAAGGATTTAAGTGAGGTGGAGGGTTTAAATCATATTGAATGTACTGAATCCACATTTTTTCTACGATTTCATGGTGAGTTTTATCTGCTGGTAAGGTGATGATTTTTCTGTTTGACCATTTTTCAGCAGCTCGAATCCCCATAAATTGTCGCATTATAAAGCTCCATTAGGGAAGAATAATTGTCCATGTTTATTCCCAGTGGTGGTGGTGTGGGAGTGGTAGGAATGTTTAACATGACCGTTATTTTTTCTTTATTTGTTTTTTCATTTTTTCGAAGATTAGGTGGGGTTTTCAGCTCTAGTTTTATGTCGTTTTGTGGCCATTTAAGTTCATCTTGTTGTAGCCAAAGAGGACCAGTCCACCAATTATTTGGAATATCGCCACCTCGTGAGGCAATATCGGCTATATTTTCCTTTCCAGGAACATATTTTGCTTTGATTTGCGCTTTTTTAATTTCTTGGACTCGTCGTTCTACAAAAATTGGTAACACCGATGCTGTGTTGATCCATGCGAGAACACATTTTGAATCTGTCCATAATGTAGTTTCAATTGTTTGGCTGAAGGATTTTTGCACAAATTTGATGATACGAGCTCCTAATGTGGCTGCGAGAAGTTCTAATTTAGGAATAGAGATTTCATTGGTGTTTTTCGGAGCAATACGGGTTTTTGCGAATAAGAATGTTACATGATGAGTTGATAAATTGGCTGAAGTAGTTCTTAGGTATAATACAGCTGCGTAAGCAATATTGGAAGCGTCGACAAAGCAATGTAACTGGAGGTGTCTGTTTATTATGGAGACTGAACGTGATATTGAGTACATTGGAATTTGTTGCAATTTAGTTTGAATTGTTTGCCATTCATCTTGTAGGTCTTGCGAAAGGATTGCGTCCCATTCGTAGTTCAGTATCCAAAGTTTTTGAATAAAATGTTTTGCGAGAACAAGAATTGGAGCGAACCATCCAATTGGATCATAAAATGCGGCAGTGTACTGTAGAATCAGGCGTTTTGTTGGGCCAGCTACTATAGGAGATACAGTTGGCTGTTTTACAGATAGCTGGTCTGTTGATGGCTGCCATAAGATGCCTAATAAGCTGATGAAGTCTGATGTTTCACGATCTGTCGATGAAATTGCTGCAATGAAGTCAGAAGAATTTGAGCTCCATTTCCGAATGTTCATACCTACTTTACTAAGTAGGTTTTTTGTTTGTGCGTAAAGTTCTATTGCTGTTTCCATATTTTCTACACCTGTTGCGAGGTTATCTACGTAGAAGTCATCGAGAAGTTTTTTGGTGAACGGAGTTGAATTCGTTTGAATATGATGACGTAGAGTAGCAGCGAGTAAAAGGGGGGATGAAATAACACCAAAGGGTACTTTAGTGAATCGTAAGTTCTCAATATTTTCGGCGATGGGGGGTTTATTGAAATCTTTCATCCAGAGGAAGCGGACTGCATCACGATCTTTAGAGTGGAGCCCAATTTGTAAATATGCTTTCTCAATATCTGCGCTAATTGCGATTTCATGGCACCGAAATTTGAGAATAATAGCGCAAATATCTTCTAAAAAGACTCTTCCTTTCAGTAGACAATCGTTCAAACTGAGGTCATTTTTACGTACTTTTGCTGAGCCATCATGTACTACGCGCAACGTAGTTGATTTTTCGGGTGTCAATAACCCATGATGTGGTAAATAGTGAACAATTTCTCCATCAGGTTGCTTTGGTGCTTGTTCAACTATACCAGACTGGATTTGATTAGAGATGACGTCATTATAATCTTTGAGTGATACGGATGATTTTAAATTTTTCCACAAAGACTTCAATCGCCCAAGTGCTAACCCATAGTTTGATGGAAGATCAGGAGGATAATTTCGCCATGGCCAAGAAACAGTGTAGCGGTCATCAATTAGCGATATAGAATCATAAAATTGCAGTACAGCAGCTTCTTCCTCAATATTATCGGCACGTTCAGTTATACCAATCGAATCCAATGACCATAACGCTGTGACTGGATCTTGCTGAATATGAGTGAGTAAACAATGCATTGCCATCGAAGCATTTTCATTATGATAGGCGATTATCCAACCAAACATCGTATTGATCAGAAGCGTTTGACTATTAACGTCGATTTTTGACCATGTGAACACATTGAATAGGTAATCGAGGCCTAGCAGGATATCGACATCGTATGGTAGACCATCGTCAGCGAAGGAGTATTTTTCATATTCAGGAAATTGGTGTTTAAATGCTGCGACATTTGGTGGCTCGAGATAGGGGACAATTGAGTCAGTGATAAAGGCTTTGACCGTTTTAATTGAGCCATTATCATTCTTGATACCAAATTGAACAACTGGTGCCTCTCTAACATGGGGTGCGGTAGAGCCAAAAACATTAATGTGTAAGGTTTCTAATGATTCTATCGTCAAGTTGAGTTTTGATGCTGCTCTTCGCGTGATATGCGTTTTGTCACTTGCGCAGTCGAGGATTATTCGCGTACGAATGGTTGCTGCACTAACAGTATTTTGAATGTTAGCAGTAACTGTTAATAATTGAGATTGAGCATTATCAGCAGTAAATAACGTTTTGACCTCAACTGGTTGTGGATTAGCTGCTGGTATGATCGTGGGTGTTTGTGGAGCTATAGAAGAGTTTATAGGGGTGTTTGTTGGTAAATGTGTAGGGCATAGACTTTGGTTATGATGACCTTTCTTCTTGCAGTAATAACAAGGTCGATCTCTTTTTCGGCATTTTTTGAACGAATGTCCAGATTTTAAGCAAATAAAACATTTACCTTTTATTTTTTCCCTGCGAGATTCATATGATGCGTAAACTTCACAATTGTCCGACCAGTGATCTCTGTTTTCGCAAAACGCGCAATACATCTCTTTTTTGTTGTTTGTAGATTGAGTGAAGAGAGATGCAGTAGTAGTAGGTCCAGCATATTCAGTTTGCACATTTCCTGCGATGAACGAAATTTTTTCCCGCTTACGTAATGCTGATTGTATAGTTTTGCGAAATTCGGCAATGCTTGATGTCTCTACAGCATCATTAATAAATAATTGCTCTGGAAATTTTGTTAAAAGTATATCAAGTAACATACCATTTCCATCGATTTGCTCACCGAGGTTTTCTAGTGCGCGAAGTTGAGATTCTAAGGTATTATACGTTTGGTTTAAGCTTGAGATGGTGTACGTCGATTTTGGGTGGCGAGAAATGGTTCGGTATATTGTTTGGATCGTCAAAGTCTTATCTCCATATCGAACTTGTAGCAGCTCAATAGCACTGGCGTAATTTTCTGCTGTAGCGCTGAGATGTGTCAACATATTGGCTGGCTCACCTTTAAGATGCATCAATAAGTACGAAAATTTATCAACTGTTGAAATTGATGGGTTGTTATGATAGTGGTGTTCAAAGTGTTGCCAAAACGCGTAAAATTCTACCCGATTACCATAAAAATGTTTTACTTCTAATTTTGGGAGTTGAATTGTTTTGTTATTAGAAGTAGACGAAGGTGTACCGGAATTGGAAGTAGATATTGACAAAACAGAGTTCGACGATAACAACGCCTCAATTTCAGAGATTAACGATTCACCATCAAAATATGCCTTCATTGCCATGCTCATTAGCTTTTCTTCTTCTTCACCGACTTCCGAGATTTTATTTAATACGACTTTAATATCCTTAACAAGCTTTTGAAGGAAGTTGAGAGGTGCTTGTAAGGTAGATAATTCGGAAGGTTTTTTGTTTTTTAACGTACCTGATACATCAGAGATGTGAGCGAGAAGTCGATCGGTAATGGCACGAAGCATTAATTTTGACGCCATTTTTTAGGTGATGAACACGAAACGAAGTGGAAGCACGAGATTTTAAGAATTGTCGATTTTCATTGTTTGTTAACGTAGCTATGCTACCATGTTTCGAAATTGAATCGAATTAAAGAATTAAATCATTGAAAAACACTCAGTTCAATGAATAAAGATATAATTGAAACGCATTCTTTCAAATTACAAACAACGTGAAAGAGAACATAAAAATTAAGGTTTACATTTATATTTCAGGTATGCCTATGTGAGAAAGAAAAAAAATCTAAACAGGGTTGCCAGTTCAGCACAACAATACTTTATTTCTACTTCAAACTCGATCAGTCTTCATAGTCAGCATTGAAGACTTGATTATAATTTTCGATAATTTTTAGGTATCCCTTTCTTCTATGTTACAAAGAAAAATATGAACATTGTGAGAGCAATGACAACAGCGCCATAAACATCGTTACATTATTTTATTCGGTTTAAAAACACACAAAAGAAAAGTAAAACTCATACTTAATACAATTATTTTTTAAACGTCAGCCATACTTGACTTTATTCACACATATCAAAATTATTTACAAAGATCACATGGTCTGTTTTTCAAACGAAAGTTAAGCAAATCTTTTTTATATTCGAAAAACCTATTCCTGACACTGTCTCGATGTTCCCATTCGAATCCCATTTCCAGAGCTTTTGTATCGAATATTTCAAACTTCGCCTCAATCAGCTTCAATTTTTCACGGAACAGCTGATAATAACCACACATGTGGGGTAAGTAAAATGACGTCAATTCATGGGAATCCATCAACTGCTCGAATTCATCTAAATCACGTTGGATAACTGAAAGAGCTTTGCATATTACTTCTGCAGGTACAGTTTTCATATTGATAGTTGTTCATACACGTGGGTATATACGTATTTTACACAAAATTAATAAACGTTTTGAACTTTGAATATGAAAAACTAATCGAGAAAATAATTCTTAAAAATTCAAGACAGTATACTAAAACACTATCCGGGTCAAAAATAAATTTCTACACAAATGAATAAAAAGTAAAATAGTTTATAAAAATCGTTATGATTAAACAAGTGATTCTACGAAACAACTGAATATGTTTCATCTTTTCTTCGCTTTAAATTAACCAAACTGATACAATAAGTAAGTGATAATAGCTAGAAATACGTGAAAATGAAAACGTATATTTTATAGAGACATGCATATGTACTCGTATTATAAACTAACAACAGAACGATTCGATTTTAGAAATACTTACTGCGTCTTTTTCATTTATAATTATAGTATTTAAGCCATGTGAATAGTTTAACATTGATTCTGTTACGTCGTTAGTTGCTAGATGGCGCAGTTTAGTTTTATGTTCGTTTTCGTTTAAGTGATATGACCTGAAGACCTCATAACTTGTGTAAAAGATGCCTTCTTAGATTTACGTTTTTGTATTTTGTAAAAACAATGATAGAAGAATATACGTTCTAACTCGTGCCCTCATAAAAAGTGTGGAAAGGTGTGTGAACGAATGGAGTTGATGGCAACTTGTAGCTCCAGTAGTGAGCTTTCACCACCACTAGTCAAAACCCCAGTGACTGACTTTGGTATGTGCTTAAATTGGGTATTAGTAATAGCTCATATACATATAAATTACCTATACGCACTTACTACATCCTCTGTAGAAAATGTGCAAAGGTGTGTGAACGAATGGGGTTGATGGCAACTTGTAGCTATACTGATGAGGATTTACCACCACTAGTCGAATCCCCAGTGAACGAGTTCAATGACCTCTTAAATTACCATTAAAAATTGATTTTGAAAATTTTTCCAAATTTCATGTACCTTAGTCGAGCCTTCATAAAAAGTGTGCAAAGTTGTGTGAACGAATGGGGTTGATGGCAACTTGTAGCTCCAGTAATGAGCTTTTACCACCACTAGTCAAAACCCCAGTGAACGAGTTCAATGACCCGTGAAGTGACAGTTAAAAACGGATTTTTTAATTTTTTCGAATAAGAACTACCTAATTCGCTATGATTTTTTGCACTAAAAATATGAAAATATGATTCGCAAGAAATATGCGGTCGAAACCAATGAAATATGCAAAAATATGTGCTATATGGATATCGAAATGCCGGGATTTAATTGGGTAGCAAAAAAAAACATTGATTTCAACTCTGCGATAACAAGATATTTCAAACGAGATTATACTATTTTTTAAATATGGTAACTTTTCCCTGTGTTTTCAAAAAAATTTATTCATTTAAGAGACAAATTTACTCAAAAAATTCATGAAAACTGATTCAATAAAAATAATTTTTGAACATTTTTTTTTTTTTTTTTTCAAAAATAATGCGCTAAACACTTCAAATATGCGGTAAATATGCAAAATAAGCCCACTTTTTGGCAAAAATATGTTTTTGTATGCATATAAAATTTTATGAATGGATTCAAAATTCCATGATTCGCAAAAAAACTTAAATACGTATGCGCTATCTAGTATTACGAAAAAAAGTATGCAAATAGTAAACAATGCACATGAAAAAATGAAGTTATTATTTTTTATACGATCTCAAATGGTGTAATTAGTCCAGGCAAATTAGCACTAAAAATAATCGAGTTCGGACATAATTGCCAGCAAAAATTTTATTGTTGGAATATGTTTATGAGGTCCATAGAAGTAAAGCCGCACAACTTCCCCCACCCGACCGCGCTTGCGTTCTCCCCCAGTGTGGATCTTAGCCCCCCAAAAACAGTTTTTTGACCATAACTCGCTAAATATTGGCCCTAGGATAAAAACATGGTCTATAAAAGTTGATCTACGTCAAATTCCCGATCTAGTGATCTATCAACCACCCTTCTACCTGTAAGGGGGTGGGGCTACGATCATCCAAATAAGGTTTTTTTGAAAAATACTCACACAAATTTTGAAGGTTTTTGGCCATAACTCACTAAAATATTGGTCCTAGGATAAATACAGGGTCCATGAAAATTGATCTACGTTAAATTTTTGATCTAATGATCTATCAACCGTTCTTGTATCTTCAAGGGGGCGGAACTGCAGTCATTTAGATTGGGGTCTCTCTCCCAGTGCAAATTAATAAAACCCACTCATGAAATTGTAAAATATCCTATATAATAGTAAAACATTGTGAGCTGAAAATGTATTATAGGAAGTAATAATCACTGATATCGTTTTCTCACAGTATTTCCTCACTAAAAAACCACAGAAGTGTCAAGTTCTAATGCTGAGCGCGTCCTTGGTAAAAAAAAAAAAAAAACGTAAGCAGCCATGCCGCATTACTGGAGCTGAGTTTTTAACTGGGGCTTGTTTTGATTTAGTAATAACCATGCTCAACCGTTCATCACTACAGGCCACACCCAATACCAAGTCTGAAAACCCCTACCCTATCCTTTCCAAAAACACTTAAGAAGTTCAATTTGGCACAAATGTAGTATTTCTTGCCATGAAATAATCATGCGAACACATATTTCTCAAATTATAACTATTTGAGGGTCCTCAAATTATCTTCAAATTTTGTAAATCCGCCATTTTGGATCCATTTTGACTCAAATTTAAGTGGTTATATTCTGGTCACAAACTAATCCTACACACAAAGTTTGACCATTCTAGGCCGATTTGGTGATGAGATATGGAAGATTCATGAAATTTCCTGCAGCAATTTCCCCTCCAAAAGCCGTTTTTTGCTCTAACTCCCCTCCAAAATCACTGAGAAGCTAAAATCAAAATACGTTTGTCACTTGGGCTCATTTTATCATATGACACAGCAATAAAAAATTTTCGACCCCTCCTGTACCCCCACCACTATTTTAGGTTGGTAACCCCGCCTTCCCCCTCCAACATCATGTATGGAAGTGAATTCGGGATATAGTATACAACTTATCCCCAATAACCATATGAATTCATATTAATTACATTTTTACCAACTTGAGGCTCCTCAAGCTCTACTCAAAATTTTGATAATCCGCCATTTTGAATCCATTTTGATCCAAATTCAAGAGGTCATATTGTGGTCACCAACTAACCTCACACACAAAATTTGACCTCTTTAACTTGATTTGGTGGGGAGATATGGAAGATTCAAGAAATTTCATGACTCAAAACTTCCTCAAAAAGCCGTTTTTTGATCTAACTCCTCTCAATATGCACTCAAGAAGCTGAAATTTGGATATGTTAGTATCCGTGACTCACTCTTTCATATGAAATCAAAAACGAAAAATTTGAGCTATTTGCCCTTCTCCAGCCCCCTCAAAATTTGAGTGATCCGCCATTTTGAAATTTATCGAAAAAACAAAAAAATATTTTTGCGTATTTGCAAGAAGAGTTCCTCACCGAATTTTGAGCGAATTTTATCCACACCGCCTGCGCAAA
Organism: Phenacoccus solenopsis; assembly: GCA_009761765.1. Lineage (NCBI taxonomy): Eukaryota > Metazoa > Arthropoda > Insecta > Hemiptera > Pseudococcidae > Phenacoccus > Phenacoccus solenopsis. The sequence goes on along the minus strand of VFXL01000218.1, from coordinate 91,639 downwards.
GTGAGTGACACAAAAAACGCAATTTTCTCAAAAACAGGTTTTTGCTAACTCGCCTCAAAATGCACTTAGGAAGCTGAAATTTAAATATGTTGGTGTCCGTGACTCACTCTTTCATATGAGATCAAAAACGAAAAATTTGAGCTATTTGCCTCTTCTCCAGCCCCCCTCAAAATTTGAGTGATCCGCCATTTTGAAAGTTTTCGAAAAAACAAAAAAAATACTTCTGCGCATTTTCAAGAAGAGTTCCTCACCAAATTTTGAGCGAATTTTATGAATACTCGCCGGCGCTACGCGTGGGGAAAAAAATATATATATATACCAAAAAGTTGGACATTTGCCAGATGATTACAAATGGTCTGAAACGCAATGATTTGAAGACCCCACCTCCCCCGACCTTCCCTTCCCAAATCAGGTAGGCTGTAATAGCTATCGTTTGTTAAAAACTCAGCTAAAAATAGAAGAAATACACAGCATGGTACCTACAAGTGCCACGGAATAACGATATTGCCTCGTATTCGTATCTATTACACCCCAAACTTATGCATGAACAAAGAAGATATAGAAGATACCTTAGATGACGGCGTATCACCATTTTAATTTTGTCAAAAAAATTTTTAATTGATTGTAAATTTTTTCTTATTTTGCAAGAAACTGATACCACTCTTTACAATGCAATGTGCTTATTACGATTTTGAAGGATATTTTACAATTTCATGAGTGGATTTTTTATTTGTACTGGGAGGGAGGGGACAGCCCACTCGGACCTTTTGCCCAGCAAGTAGAGGTTGATATCCTTTTTCAGCTCACGAGCGTCGCTCAATTTGAAGAAAAAAACGCATAAGATCTTATTTGTGTAAGATACTTATTCAAGATTTCCCCCAAAAGAACGGTTGATATATCATTAGATCAAAAATTTGACGTTTTAGCAAGGTATAGCCAAAAACCTTCAAAATTTGTGTAGGTATTTTTCAAAAAAAACTTATTTGGATGATCGTAGCTCCACCCCCCTTACAGGTAGAAGGGTGGTTGATAGATCATTAGATCGGGAATTTGATGCAGATCAACTTTTATAGACCATGTTTTTATCCTAGGGCCAATATTTAGCGAGTTAAGGCCAAAAAACTGGTTTTGGGGGGCTAATATCCACACTGGGGGAGAACGCAAGCGTGGTGGGGTGGGGGAAGTTGTGCAGTTTTACTTCTATGGACTTTGCTGGCAATTATGTCCTAATCAATTCCTAGATTGCCTGGACTAAATCTGTTATAGGTCAAAAAACTTTGAGCATCGATCACTTTTTTCATCTTTTCATGTCTGCGCATTGTTTAACCACTCAACACTTCGACCATGTCTTTGGTTGTGTCGTAGTTGAGATCAATTAAGCTATAAGAAAATGAACATCTTTTTGTACTAGACTTTCAATGAATTGATGTATGTATTTTCATCTTTGACCGAGCTAGCAACAAGCAAATGCCAACCCAAAAACGGTGATACATTACACAGATTTTCTCAGAACACTCGTGACTAAATTCAAAATGCGCATGCGCAAATTTATTTCCCGCCAATAGTGCGGCAAGGGGACATCGATAGTACTGCTTCAAACCAGAATAACATGAATGTGATAACGGACTTCAGGCATGCGCAAAGTATGAAGTCGCATCGAGTGTTCCGACTAGGATGCATGTAATGTTTCACCGCAGTTTTCCTACACGTAACTCGGTCCATCTAGTATATAGTCAAAGATTTTCATCAATATACTTTATGGAATTAATTTATTTTTTCATAAATTTCTTCCTCCCTGTGCTGCCTTCACTCTAAAGACAAGGTATACCTTTACCTAGAGGAGCAAATTTCCAGAGGCGACTTTTCTATCCACAAAATTCATTTTAAAGTTAGTAAAATTTAAAACCGCAAAAAAAACTTCTAACAAGCAAAAACGTCAACTTCAAAACATTTCTTAGTCACACCTATTTAAAAAAAAAAAAAAAAAAAAAAAAATTAAGGTAAAAAATAATATGATACAAGCCCACAGCGATCAAGTTCCCCTCATTTCAACTTAGAACTTGACGGTCGTCATTCACTGTAGGATAGTTTTTAGTACGATCGCTATAAATTGAAATGTCTCACTAATGATGTGACTGTTCAATTGGGGTGAATTCGTTATGTGAGTTAACATTTTTCTTCCAAATTACTGAGCATGGAAAGAAAGGATGGAACAATGTTTATTTCATAACAACACAACTCAATAGGCAATGAATTTATGGAATGGAGATGATTTCATGTACAAAAAGTTCCAAATGTGTGAATAAATTTTTTATAATTATTTTATTTTATTACGTATTTTCATGTGTTGTAATTGTAATTGTGAATTCAAATAGATCTCAATTTCAACGCACATATTTGTAATATGTACAATATATATTACGTAATGTAGTAATTGCTAATTTTAAATATTATCATTTGATTACTGCTATTTAATTTAATTTTAATCTTGAATTCAAATATATATCGATTGCAACGCACATATTCGAAAGGTAGGTGCAATATGTGTTATGTAATGTAGTAATTGGTGAGTTTAAACATTATGAAGTGGTAGTAAAGAAGTAACAATAACATATCTGCGGTCGTAATACGATCCCCTTACAAGTTAAATTTTAAAGTTTGGTGAAATGAAAATATAATATTTAGGTACATGATAATCGTTGTGTTTTCGTTATTGACGACCGTCAAGTTCTAAGTTGAAATGAGGGGAACTTGATCTGTGGGCTTGTATCATATTATTTTTTACCTTAATTTTTTTTTTTTTTTTTTTTTTTTTTAAATAGGTGTGACTAAGAAATGTTTTGAAGTTGACGTTTTTGCTTGTTAGAAGTTTTTTTTGCGGATATCATAGGTTTTTTTTTGGAAAATAATATTTAAAGAAAGTAATGCTACCATCACGTATTTTGTTGAAATTCCTATAAAATGTTTAGCGGCATAGATGGTAAACGAGTAATTGAAGTGCGTATGATTGAGAGGAAATGTTTATTTGAATAATTTTTTTCTTAATTATTCAACTTTTTTTATTAAATTTACCGCCATCTACTCAACAGTTTTGTTTTCGGGTTGTTGGCTTTTGAGATATTCCGCTGCTTCATTCAGAACGTATTTTTTTTATTGAATCGAAATTTCCCGCATAGCCGTTCGGAACCCCTCTATAGCTGCACGATGTGCCGCTTTTCGTGGATCTCCTGTCTGAGGAATACACGTATATGAATTTAAATTTTAATAAATGAATAATACGTTTATATCATAATTACTTACATTCATCATTATTTTGTAACTTTTTAGAATGTCACTTATCAGTAAATCATGATGATTTCATTAAATAATTTTTCGGAAAAACAATATACTTATTTTACAATAAACGCCATACGCAGAGGAAATGTTCCTAGAATTCTGCACATCGTGCAGCTATAGAGAGATTTAGGTTCATTCTGGAAAATGTAATGAAAATTAGGAAAAGTCGAAATTATTATATTTACTGTATTCTATTCAACTACTGAATTACCACACCACAAACAGCAATAGGAGTTCCCTATTTAATTTCATCCTTTTTTACCTACTTGAATGAGAAAAGTCAGATCCATTGAAACAACGTCTATGAATTTCCCCTATTTCAATTTCCCCTTTCGTGCCTTACGCCGTTCCCCTATTTCGTTTTCCCCTCTTGTACATATTCTAAAATTTTCCAAACTTTGCTCAAGGATAGGGAATAGTGTAATGAAGCAAATGAACTGAAATTTGGTACACTTATTGAAAACATGCTGTAGAAGTGCCTTTTATAGTTTTCGTTCCATTTTAAAAATTTTTAAGGCCCATTTGAGGGGGGAGGAGGAGTAAAAGGGGGCCAATTTGGACGAAAACCTCACACGCACTCATTTACATCATGCAGATGAAGCATACAAAATTTCACGTTTTCATCTCTATTAGTTGTCGAGAAAATGAGTTTACTTAACTTCAAAAATTTGTCATAATCGCTTACTTCAGATGTTAATAACTCGGCGAGTTTTTATCGTACAGTAATTATCTATGGCTTATTTTGAAGCTCTTGGCGAGATCTTCAAAATAAGCTATAAATATATCCATTACGACCAATAGTTTCGGTAAAAATTGCATAAACGCTATAGAGTAAATCCTGTTCACAGAATATAAGCATAGTCGGCCGTTTGCTCGTACGTACGCGCACTTTCGTTCGTTTCCATGGCAATTTGGTTGCGTTTTGAACTTGACTCGAAAATATT
>VFXL01000218.1:37066-87305 GCA_009761765.1 Phenacoccus solenopsis | reverse complement strand
GCTTATTATCCTCTTAAATGAATTTTAAGTTGCTACGAGAATTGTCTAGTGTGTTATACTACCCGCCTATAGGAATTTATTATTCCTTACAAGTCACCTCGTCACATGTACCGCGCTAAATGCATGCAAAGCAGCGAGTTCTTGTCGACATGTCGCGAGTACTAGATTTCGAAAATTTTATATTCAAGAAAATGAAAAATTTGCCGAAATTACGATTTATGAATGACCGCATAGTGTAATTCTTAAAATTTAAGTATGTTTTCTTGCTTTGAAAGGAGTTCACAATGCTGATAGGGAAACTCAACTTTTTCTCTGAATGCTCATAAAAATAAATGCAGTTTTTATGTCAATTCAATATTTGAGTGCTTATTATCCTCTTAAATGAATTTTAAGTTGCTACGAGAATTGTCTAGTGTGTTATACTACCCGCCTATAGGAATTTATTATTCCTTACAAGTCACCTCGTCACATGTACCGCGCTAAATGCATGCAAAGCAGCGAGTTCTTGTCGACATGTCGCGAATACTTGATTTCGAAAATTTTATATTCATGAAAATGATAAATTTGCCGAAATTACAATTTATGAACGACCACATAGTGTAATTCTTAAAATTTAAGTATGTTTTTTTGCTTTGAAATTTTTGAAAATTTTCTGTACCAGTGCAGCCAATAGTAGATCATAAATTCTAAAATTATGAAATTTTCGCTAGCTTATTTTTTCGCCTGGAAAGTTCAAAAAGATGTTTTTCCTTAACCATTAAAAAGAAATAATTTTCAAAAATTCCTATCGAATTTCTTTTTAGTGGTTAAGGGAAAAAATCTTTTTAAACTTTCCAGACGAAAAAATAATTCATTAAAAGCTAGTGAAAATTTCATATTTTTTGTGTTTTATGATCTATTATTGGCTGCACTTCAATACACTCCTAAGGTATTGAAAAAAAAAGCGGGTCAAATTACCGAGCCAAAAAATAATTGATGCAGAGTGGACGAAAATTCCATAATATTGAAATATCGCGATCTGCAACTTTTCAACCCCCTTGTAGCAGTCTGAATTTTTATCCAATAAGGATGGCGATGGTCTAGGAAGATTCAGAAACTCAAATTGCACCTTTTAAGTGCTATAAAGGCTTTCTCACACTATTCTGACTGGAAACACAAAAATCAGCGTTTTTTTCAAAAGGTGATGCAGTTTGGGGACCTCTTGCTCCCCTCTCCTTTCATGTAGGGAGCTCAAAATTTTTTTGGGAGGTCTCCCACTCAAAGTAAATCACCTCACCAAATTTGGTCAAAATCCAAAGTATGTTTTTTTTTTCGATCTACCCTAATGTACATACTTTAACGAAGTTTTACTCCTGCTATTTTGTTTCCCCGTACGAGCTGCAATTGAGTAGAGCCACGCTCACTTGGACTACATAACACATTCATGATGACGGTGGCCATAGATACCTGAATCAATTTTGTAAACTTTGTTTGTATACATAGGTGTTTCTTCGAGAATTTTTCAAAATTCATTTCCTAAAAACTTTTAAATTTATTATAAAATATTTCAACCAGTTTTTGATAATTCATTTGTAGGTACTCCAAGAATTCTTCAAAATCCATTTTTTCTCCATTAACGTGCCTTGTACTGCTACAATGGCAGGAGACACGGCTGGGATTAATTAGATTTGAGAGAAGAGGTGGATATTTTTTAGAATGTGAAGAGCTTGACTATTATACTTTTATTGAAGTTTAAAATTGCTGGTAATGTAGGTGGTATGGAATGATTATAGATAGGACAGTCTATGAGGATATGTTGTATTGAGATCGGGGAGTCACAGGTGGAGCATGAGGTAGCAGGAGCTTTATTTAAAAGATACGAAAGTAATAACTTATGGCCGATTTTCTGAAAACGTTTAAATTTATTAATATAAATTTTTCAATGATTTCTCAATCAAATCTCTATAATCCACAAAGTATTAGCATTCCTGCACCGCTCATCAGGCCTATTTCACCGAATCTAACCCCCCTGAAGGTGGCATGATAACCTAATGACAGTTAAATACGCCACCAAAAAAAAAAAAAAAAAAATAAAAAGAATGTTAAAGTACAATGCCCTACACCCTTCCCCCTCTTCGTCCCCAATTCCATACATTCATATTTTAAAAAATCGGAGAAAAAATTGAGCCGATGGATACTAAGTGGGCTGGTAAAAATGGGATTTCTCAGTGGGCCGCCAAATTTTCCTATTTCTGGATCCAGCCCTGCGCCTATACGAATTCATCATTCCTTACAAGTCACTTTTACCGCGCTAAATGCATGCTAAGCAACGAGTTTTTATCAACATGTCGCGAGTACTCTATTTCGAAGATTTTACATTTAAGAAGAGGAGAAATTTACCAAAATTACGATTTATGAACGACCACAGAATGTGATTCTAAAAGTTTAGGTATGTTTTCTTGCTTTGAAAGGAATTCACAATGCTGACAATGAAACTCACTCTTTTCCTCGTGATAGTCATAGAAGTAGGGAAGTAATTTTACGTTATTATGTGTTGAGGTGTCAGCTTTGAGGAGATTTGGAATCGGTGAAATAGGTATAGAAGCAGGTAGGATTGATGAATCTCAACAAATCATCTATAGCTAAGTAAAGACTATTTTAGTAAAAACACAATAAGCGTAAAATGAGGAAAGGTGGTATGGAAGGCGGTGGTTGAAAAGCTAGAATAAAAAGAAAAAAACTATTTCATCTTTGACTTCCGAATGGATACGTATCAAAAGATCCACTATGCTTGTTGAAATACTAGCGTGCCGTACTGACCCGAATCCAAAATCGTGAAACTAATTACTTTGTTCGTGAATAAGTAAAACAATTTACTGCGAAGTGTTTAAAATACATAACGCCGATTAATATAGATGGTCGCCTAGAGCGTCGCGAAGTTTTCATCATAAAACAATACTTTTTCATTTTCCGTTTCGGCCTCGCCTACCATCAAACTTTGAATCAAATACTCACCTAAAACAAACAAATAAAATTACATGTTAATTGGTGATTGTGAAATCCTCTAATGCTAATCTCATTAAATGTATTACCTACTACAACATTAAAAAGTAACAATACTGCGTATGCTGAATGATTGGTAGCCCACACGGAAATACCTACCTAGCGTATTAATTAAAATTTGTATGTCCTATTTGTATAATTTGTTGATATTTATTACAACGGGCGTTTCTTTGGTGTTTATGTTTTAATTCCCTGCCCTTCGTTTTAATCAAAACTCATCCTGATCGATGAGTGTTTCCTATTTGGCAACTTTAATTATTTTATTATATTAAGATACGACTGCAAACGAATTGAAATCGGCGACTTTTGCTAATAATTTTATTTAATAATTCCTCAACTATTAGAATTCCAACCTTAAAAATTTCTAGAATACAATTATCTATTATAAAAAATCAAATTTTCTTTTATTCTTCATAAATTCATTTCTAAAATCGTAAAATCGATACGTGATTCGATGATCCTACGTTACGTCAATGGAATGAAAATAAAGTAAACAGCTGGTAAACTCGCGCCTGCGCGCGTATATGTTAAAATTTTGCAGAATTTATTGGCCACCAATGTGCTGTTTTTTAAATTTCGAACCTTATATTACCTATCTACTATTTACTGAGTTTGTGAAATGTAGAAAAGTTCATTATGTGGTTGTTGTTTATAATTATAACGTGTGATCGTTTCGTGGTATGAACATAATTAAATGAACTAATTTCATAGAAACGTGTTCTCCATATAATATACTCATTTTTTTGTAAATAATTTTCCTTTTTTTTTTTTTTTATAAATACGGGGCTTTGGTGTTGTACGTCAGTGTGAAATCTATGTTGTAGTGTAAAATACGAACACGTGAACTACGGCGTCGCGTGGTATGAAAATGATGAAACCATGGCATCGAATAGAGAAAATGAAATAGACATATTGAAAAAGGTATGTGTTCATATAATATTCATTATTTTCGTTCGTAATTTTTTTCCTTTCCTTTTTTAAATTAATGCGCTGTAATTTACAGAAATTGGAAGCACTTTCACATGAGGTGCAGCAGCTCCATTCTGAGTTTTCCTCGCAAAGGGAAGAAATTAAGCTCACAACCAACAACAGACGAAAAAAAAACGCATGTTTGTATTGTGGGAAAACTTTTAGTCGCCTCCATACACATCTTGAAAAACAACATTTTGAAGAAAATGACGTAAAGGAAGTTCTTAGGTTACCAAAAAATACAAAGCAGCGCAGAGATGCATTTGGTAGCATCATTGCTAACGGGAATCAGATACACAATGAAAATGTATTAAAAAACAGTAGGGGAGAATTAATTTAAAAAAAATCATTGAATAGATATGAAACAAACATTTCGGTCGGCAATGTCTTGCCGTGTTCGTTTTGTCATCAGATGTATAGACGAGAAGCCTTATATAGACATAGAAAAAAATGTCCCGAGAATACAAATGGATTAACAGAACGAAACTCTACCTCCAAGCGAATATTTGTGAAATTCCGAACCACAAAGCTAAAAGTTACAGAGGAGTTGAAAAATAATATTTTAATAGCCCTAAGAGAAGATGAGGTTCAAGAGGTCATTTTAAAAGACCAAATTCTACTCGACTATGGGGAGGCTCAAATTCATAGATGCACCGAACATAAGAAGAGTTTTGATGCCTTAAGACAGCGGATGCGAGGACTGGCAAAATTCGTCATTTTATTTAGAAAAGTTTCAAAGAAAAAAGACATAAATCTCGTGGACATTTTTGAAGTTTATAACGTTGAATTCATTCAAGAAACGGCAAAGCTGTATTCTAGCAATTATGAATCTCCTTACGCCTTAGATTTACTCCAAGCCTCTATCGGTCATGTGTTTAAGGTAATTAAATTACAATCAAAAGATAAAGAATGCTTTCAAGAAATAATATTTAAACAAGATAAGTTTGAAAATATTTGGCTGACAAGAATCAGACCGTATATCACAAAATCTAAAGCTGCTTTAAATATGAATAGAAGTCTCGAAGTACCTGATCAGAAGGTTATCAAAAAAATCAACGATTTTATTATAGAAAACGTAAATCAATATATGAAAGTTCAAAGTTATAAAGATTACGTCATGGTTTCAAAGTAAGATTATAAATTGAGGTTCTATAATTTATTATTAAATTTGTACTTTTATAAACTATTCATTTCAATTTTTTTCAGATTTTTAATTGCGAAGATAACGTTATTTAATTACCGCAGGAGTGGCGAAGTAGCCAGGATGAAAATAGAACAGTTTTTGAATAAGCATATAGGAGAGGAAGTAAGACAAGAAGGAATTCAACTTACAGATGCCGAGCGTTTAATAGGGAAATTTATGCATGTCGTTGTACTTAAAGGTGAGTGGGTATTATGGTCATCTTTGGTTTACAATAAACACAGAACATGGCTATAATAATAACTTGATTTTTTTACTTTGTGATCTACTCGTAGGAAAGAGCACTAATAATCCAATCGTGGGTGCTCTCTCAACACCAAATTGTGTGGAGGGGATTGAAATTTTGCTCAAAGCGAGAGCTCAATTCGGGATTAATCAAAATAATATTTACGTATTCGCTAGACGAGGGCCTGGAAATACCCATTTTGATGGGTACAATGCGATAAGAGAGGTCATTGAACTTGCGCAAATCGAAAAACCTGCCTTATATACATCGTGCAAGTTACGAAAGTATGTGGCGACGGAACTTCGTTGGATGAATATCAGCGAATCGCAGTGAGAACTGTAAGTTTGAAATTACAAGTACACATATTTGAAGTGAGTTTTTATTTCTTAATTGTATGAAATTTTTATAATTTATGCAATCATTTGGGCCATGATGTGCGCACTCACAAGAACGTTTATATGCAAAACCAAAATAAAGCCATATTTTCGACAGTGCCGGCTTTACTGCTTGCATCCCACTTGGGAGTAGATACTGCGAAAAGTTTTGAAGATCTCAGTCCAGAGGGTAATTATTGAATATTCAGTTTTCAAACTCCGTTGCTAATGTCAGTTTTTTCTTTTAAATTAAAAATTTTAATCAAAATGTTATTTCTACTTCAAGATGTTCGAAAATTTGTGATTCAAAACTGCAGAAACAATTATGATAAAAAACTGACGGCGAATCTGAAAACGACTCTGAAAATGACGCTGAAGAATGCAATGATAAGAATATCAATAACGGCAATGATGATAATTCCATTAATGGTGATAGTTCCGCAGATAATTTACCACTTTGTGTTAGCAAAAGGATTTCAAAAATTACTCCCGAAGATTATTCAAGGAAAAGTCAAAAGTTGAATCTTCATCGAGCGATTCGTCAACTGGTGAATCTTCATCGAATGAATCTTCGTCAAGTAATTCTGGTGGTATGTACTTGTATTGAAACTCTTCATTTGGTGTTTTCTTTTTACAAATATGTATTTTAATTATGATATAGATACTAATCGTTCAACTAAAAAGAAGCGTAAAGAATTTCGCAAACCAAATCAAATGGAAAAGCCAAGATGTTGAAGGCAGTCAACGAAAGTAAGAAATTTTGATCATAATGCTTAATGAGACCACTTCTCGAAATAAAACAAATTGTTGTGAACATTAAACTACTCGTATTTTTACAGTTTCCGTAGGTGTGGAGTGCTGGGTTTCTTAGCCCCAATTGTTCTATTCTAGACAGAATGCGTATTATATTAAAATTACGATACATATACTTATTTGTACATGATTCTGAATGTGTGATCAATTTTTTGTTATTAATTTCGAAAATTTTCAACTTTACAAAGATTGTGCTTTGTTTTAGGAACAGCATGGACTCCAAAGAGCAATAAAATACTATATAGTATGTCGAAGAATCTTTTAAAATTTAAAAACTTGAAAGTCACCAATGCTGATGTCGTCAAAATACAAGAAGAGTTGAAAGAGAAACGGAATAGAATGGTGACGCAAGGGCATTGAGGACCCGTCTCCACTATTTGCGAACTAAAGGCGGCGACTATACATTTTTAAAATAATTTTTTTTTTCATTCAATATATTTTTTGCAGTGTAGTTTTACTGTCACTTTAATTAAAATTCTTTAGATATTATTTCTTTAAAATGCAAAGTAAGGGCGCGACGTGTAATTTCCGCAACGATTTAAAAACTAATAAATAGGATGTACTTACATTCCCATGGTGCCATGCCTGGAAACTAAACAAAGCTTTGGTATACTTAAACATATCATAGAAGTGAATATGATCACTTACCTGAAACAAAAAATAACATACATTAATTAATTAAATGAGAAGCTTTATTTGTAATCATTTTATGTTACGAGTCATAATTTAACGCACTTGCTGGTGAAAACATAAATAGGAAAATTTAGAAGTATAATTTTGCCTTAAAAAATATGTGTATATTTTTATTTTTATTTTTTTGTAATTTTAGGGAGAAAAAATTAAAAAATTGCCTTAATTTTTTTTTAATTCAAAAAATCAATCTCTTAAATTTTGAAATATTTAAAAAAATAGAAAAAAATATTATTTTCAGAAAAAAAAATTTTAAAAATCTAGGAACATCAGTTTTAAATTTTTTTTCAATTCAAAGCTGCCGAGTTTGTTTTTGAAAACGGTTTTGAAAGAAAAAAGAGTTGAAATTTTTGTTTTCGAGAAAAAAAAAATAGTAAAAAAATTCAAGCTAATTTTGAAAAACAAATAATCATCATAGTATAGTACACAAAGTCTAAATACATTAAAAATAAAAATAAAATATTTTTAATAATAGGTAAATCACTTTTCTTACTTGCTTCTTCTTACTCCTTAGGTTTTACTGCTATGTACTGCCGCCGATTAAATCCGATTCTGGAGATTAGTTTATTTTAGGGATAGGAGAAGAGAGTTGGATTTTGTGAGGTTGTCACAAAGTATTTGGGACAGTTCGGTAGGATGGTTATTAATAACGTGAAGATACGCCGTAATTTGTTAATGGCAACGAAATATTCAAAACATATACTTAATAATAATTTTATTAATGGGTAGAAACATTGAATACTTGAAATAATAATTTTTTTGATACTGAATCACTTTTTGTTGCAACAAAATCTATAATTTCGTCATTATCAATACTGAGCAACATTTTTTTTTTCAACGCACATGAGAATGAATGCATCCCATTTCTCTTGGCTCAAACAACATCTCAATCGATTTTGGATGTATTTTAACGTCGAGAAACCTACCTCACATTGAACTTGAGTGCATGATGAAGTTAAAGCGTATTTATAAGCCATGTACACGTTAGAATATGCTGATGTATGCAGTCTATACTTATACAGCCTAGGCAATACACAACCAATCTCATGCCCAAACTCTACTGCGTGATGAATCCCTTCTCTTAAGGGTATATTTCACATACACGGTTCTTTTTTTTTAGTATAACCAAACTTCGCAGGCACTATATGTTATCTATATGGGAACCAAAATTGATAACATCAAAAAAGCGACATTTTTGATACTAAAATTCTTCTTGAGTTTCTTATGAAAACTCTTGAAATTTGAAAATAAAGAAGGTAAGACCTTTCTCTTTAAATTGTTCAGTACCAAAAATTCAAATTCTAATTTATAAGAAAGTTATGAGCTATGAAATATGACCTCCTCAAAAGCCAACATTTTTTCGCGTTTTTCTCGACAAATGAAGTTTCTCAAATTCTTATTATAAGTGTATATTTCAAATTTCAAGTAAAACAGATAAATGGTATTTGAGAATCAAAGTTGTACAAAAATGGTCATTTGGCAGGCAAACCAGTATGCAATCGTTTATGTGAAATAGACCCTTGAGAAACAAAATAAGATAAGCGCTTCATTTTTCTGGGAGTGAGGTATGCTGGTGGTAGTAAGCAAAAAATTTCGAATTTTATTTTTTATTTTTTTAAATAAAAATTTTAAGTATTTTTTTCAGATGAGCATTCAGAGAAAAAGTTGGAATTTCCAGTATCAGTATTGTGAATTCCTTGCAAAGCAAGAAAATATACCTAAACTTCAGGAATTACATTATGTGGTCGTTCATAAATCGTAATTTCGGCAAATCTTTCCTCTTCTTGAATGTAAAATCTTCGAAATCCAGTAATCGTGACATGTCGACAAGAACTCGCTGCTTTGCATGCATTTACCGCAGTACAAGTGACGAGGTATCTTGTAAGGAATAATGAATTCGTATAGGCGGGTAGTATAATACAATGGAAAATTCTCGTAACAACTTAAAATTTATTTAAAAGGATAATAAGCATTCAAACATTGAATTAAAATAAAAACTGCATTCTACTTCCATGAGTATTTAGAGAAAAAGTTGGAATTTCCGCTATCAGCATTGTGAATTCTTTTGAAAGCAAGAAAACATACCTAAATTTTTAGAATCACACCCTGTGTTCGTTCATAAATCATAAATTTGGCAAATTTTTTATTTACTTGAATGTAAAATTTTCGAAATCGAGTACTCGCGACATGTCGACAAGAACTCGCTGCTTTGCATGCACTTAGCACAGTACAAGTGACGAGGTAGCTTGTAAGGAATAATGAATTCATATAGGCGCGTAGTTAGCAACAAATTTCATTTAATAGGATAATAAGCTCTCAAATGTTGAATTAAAATAGGAATGACAACACACAAAATCTATTACATTTATTATTACGTATTATTAATATTATTATTATTATTTGGTTTTAAATGTTTCACACTGTGATGAATGTGTTTTTCCTAACTGTGCAGCCATCACACAGAAAATTTGCATTCACTTATCTCGAAATATATTTGATACGTAGAAATCAAAATTGTGATGATACAGAATTCGTCCTCTTATTAGCAATTGTATAAAATTTGCATAACGCTATCTACCATATAAAGAACCAATTATTTAAAAACGTCGCATATGTGGCGAGTCAATGCTGAGTCGCCACTTCGAATGTAATATAACGTTAGCAATGTGAGGAACTCGCGTGTTGTACGGCTCGTCACTTCTAACGCAACGTTTACCACTAGCTAGTGGCGACATATACGCGGAATTCTACCTATATATATATATGGCAACAGTACCTTGGCGTCACCTTTTATATAAGCGCTGATCGTCTCCGTCACCGAAATCGGTCTCGAATCTCGTCTCAAAAAAATCTTGAAAGTCTAGATTTAATTCTCGCTTGAAAAATCGAGACGAGAAATAAATCTTAGTTTTCGAAATTTTTTTTTGAGAAAAAAAATATTTCTGGATAAGATTTAAGATTTATGATAATTTTTCGATAAACTTGCAGAAACATTAAAGAATAGGTACCTACTGATAGTAGTGACTGATAAGCGTCCAAGGGATAAATTGTAGATAACATGGATCATTGAATAAAGAAATTCGTCATGTCATAGATGTACCTCATTATAAAAGGATGAGTCATTTATAGTACGTTCGATGAGGGACATATCGTAATTTCAAAAATATATTGTAAATACGTTGAATAATGATAACAACGCACCCAATTCTCGTTTTCTCTCGATTCTCGTCTTGAAAAAATCTTGAAACTCTGGAATTACTTTTCGTATCGAGATTTTTTTCAAGACTCAATTTTCGAGATTTGGTCAAGATTAGCATTTGAGAAACTCGAAATCTCGTCTTGTCTCGCTCGATGGCAACACTACTCATTAAGTTTAAAGCATGTTTTACTCTTCTCTATCACTGTTAGAACTCTACGCTGGAAGTAATCTTACACATTTCATAATAATACCTTTATGTGGTTCATTTTTGTAGAGAGCTGCGATTTATGAATCTGAATTCCTCACTGAAAAACGGTATAAGAAGACTTTCTGTCCCTATTGCAAAGAAGAAGTTCATACACAACACTTCGCTCGCCATTTGGAAAGAAATCACTATAATCAAAAAGAAGTAATCGCTCTTTCTGCGTTGAAAGTTGATGGTAAAGATGATACAGATAAAGAAAAACAAAAAAAAAGGAGAACTTTACTGACTTTAATTCGGAATATGGGAAACATGAAAGCTGCTGGGAAAGATATTTTTAAAAAAACTGTAATTCCAAAACGACGAAGACAGCAGGAGGCAACCGAATATACGCATGTTTTATGTCCACACTGTAAAGGCTATTTTTTGAAAACTTTTATAGCAAGACATGACAAAATCTGTCCAGCTGGCAGCGTCTCTGAAGGAAGATCAAACGCGCTTATTTCTTCGCTAGTCTATATGTCTTGTCAAAAAGAATATGGAAAACTTTTGAGCAAATTAGCGTTAAAAGAAGAGGTTTTAGTCAAAATGCGAGGAGATGAAGTTTCTCAAGAAATCATGAATGATATTTTAATTTTCAGTTGGAGCGACGACTTATTGAAAAAAACTCCATCTCAACGAAGTAAATACCACATTACGGCAAAAATGAGGTGCTGCGCCAACTTTCTCATAAACATGCGGAAAATCAATTCAAAAAAATACACAGATTTCCTTTCGTGTCTAGATCCATTCGCTTTTGAAGATTCTATTGAGGCGGTCAAAACGATGTTAGGTTATAATGCTGTAGATAGAACGTTTAGTGCTCCATCAACAGCGTTACAATTCGGCGCTTACTTAAAACAGATTTGCTGTCTGACAAAGAAATTAATATATCGACATTGTTTCAATATATCAGATATTGAAGAAGTTTTAAAAAAAGTTGACCGCTATAAAGATCTTATAGAAACGCAATGGACAATGGAACTGGCTAGTTTAGCTAATAAGGAACTAGAAAGTAAAGCGGCAGATAAACCAAAACTGTTGCCATTGACAAAAGATATTCAAAAATTACGTAATTACGTCGAGGAAGCAGCAAGTGACGCTTTTAAGGAACTGATGACGAAAGAGAAACAACAATCTTACAAAATCTTAACTGAAACGACTCTTATAGCAACAATTCTCCATAACCGGAAGAGAGTAGTGATGTGCAATACCTGTTGTTGGAAGCGTATCGAAAACAACGGAACAAAATAAGGATAATAACTCTGATGAATTTATGAACGCACTATCAAAAACAGAAAAGGTGTTAGTATCACACTATGAACGCGTAGTTACGATAGGAAAAGGCAGCAGACAGGTTCCAGTTTTACTTCCCAAAGAACCAATGCTAAAGTATTACGACAAAATTTATAGCGTTAGGAAAGAACACCAAAATGGTTTCTTGAAACCAATGCGGTATGAGTCGATGGGGGTGCCCGATTAAAAAAAAAAAAAAAAAAAAAAAAAATCGGCGCACAACCAACAAAATTATTTTTTCCCGTTTCTCGAGGCATTGTGCGTTCGTTCGTCTCAATTAAAAAGCCAACAAACCGGTCCTTTGCGTTGACAAAAGTTGACCGCACGTTTTTGAGTACTATACCGATCATCGAGTTAACCAGATCGTCTCGCGAGTAATTGTAAAAATTACGCTGGTTAACTATATTAATCTTCATTATGTGATTTTTTACTAGACGTAGAATTAACGTAAAAGACATTTTGGCCCGCATCGGCGGACCGTACACGTTTTATAATATTTTATTTTCACATCTAAATATTTGTACCGCGTGTGTAACTACGTGATTTTCCGTGTGTCAACATTTTTGTATTTACGATTCACTACAATTTCCATAGAGTCGACTCATCCTGAGTCCAACATGTAAATAACAAGGTCACGTAAGCCTTATTCCTTCTATTTTATTTTTAGGTAATTAGTGTCGAGTAGGAGTCAACCATTGTTTAATTTGTTCAATCTCGTTTCCCAATAAAGATCTTTTTAGCTGAGTTTTTAACAAAACGATAGCTATTACAGCCTACCTGATTTGGGAAGGGAAGGTCGGGGGAGGGTGGGGTCTTCAAATCTTTGCGCTTCAGACCATTTGTAATCATCTGGCAAATGTCCAACTTTTTGGTATATATATATGAATGCCGGAACTGCAAAGGGTGCTAAGTGCCATTTTTATCAAAATGATTTTTTTCCGCGCAAAAGGTGCTATGTCCACTTGCCAATCCACACAATATTTCATATGTTACCTATACCTACTGCAAGTGTTTCGAATTTAGCCTCAAAGATGTCGCTTGGTGTAAGTCCATAATTTAAAAAAATTCAAAAGGTGCTAAGTGCCATTTCGGTGCTGTCTGACGTTGCGTCAGTTTAGAGTCGAAAAAATTGATAAACTGAAGTTGATATTATTACTGTTTACCTATACTTCTATCTGATTACATTGGGATTTTTCGATGTAGTGGAACATAAATTCCTAGTATCGGGTCATTCGTTTTCAGCATCTGATAGAGATTTCGCCTTAATTGAAAAAACGGCCAAAAAATCAAAATTGAATGTTGTTGATGATGTAATTCAGGTGTTGAAGAAAGCTCGGTTATCAGAACCAAAGAAAGATGGATCACAAGCTAAACCTTTTCGTGTGATTGATTCGTCCCATAAACCGATTTTTGATTTTTCATCTCGCTGTAAGGAAGTTTTCAATACTACAAACCTACAAATTTCCAAATGCGCCTGGATTCGTGTTGAAAGATCTGACTTCTCTTCAATTCTAACTAAAAAAACCTATGATGAAAAGGAAAAATTTTTAAAAGTACCAATTTTAAAGAGAGGAATCACAGTACCACAGTTTAAAAAAAATTTAAAAGAAATTAATTCAATTACCGAAATTCCCACCATTGCTGCCGAAAAACTCAAAGATTTAACAAACTTGATCGAGTTTTTACCAGAGAAAAATAAAAAATTTTATCTGGATCTACTTGCCGAACAAGCTGCTTTAAAAAAAAAATAAAATATTTTTAAGAAACTAAATCTGAAGTGTAATGATTAATTTTTTTTCTTGTTAGCCGAAATGGTATACTCTTATTTTCTATAACGTTTTTAAGCAGTTCTAATTTTCATGAATATTATTTAATTTCATAATAAGTTTGTATTAGATAATTGATAGCCAAAAATTGTTGGGCAACTTCGTTTAATCAATTTTCAATACAATTTCTTTCACTCGGCAATTGATTTGTTTCATTAAATTCCAAAAAAAAAACTTGTAGGTTCGTAAAAGGTGTCCAAAATATGTATAAGACCATTCCCGATGAAAAATTACATTTCTAAGATGGTGAATTACGCGTTGCAAACTTGTTTTTCCCCCTCCTGAAAAATTTCGTTTTTGGCACTTAGCACCCTTTGCAGTTCCGGCATTCATATATATATATATATATATACCCAAAAGTTGGACATTTTCCAAATGATTACAAATAGTCTGAAACGCAAAGATTTGAAGACCCCACCCTCCCCCGGCCTTCCCTTCCCAAATCAGGTAGGCTGTAATAGCTATCGTTTTGTTTAAAACTCAGCTAATGAAGTTGCTTTTGAATTCCTCAATCGATACGGAGTATACCGGGTTTTTTATCGAAACTGGATTAGATATTGAAAATAAATTCGAGCCTATCGTGCAATTTGATGATTCTTACGGTATAATATAAAATAAACACTTCATACTCGAAATTAGTGAATGGTTTGCCCTCATCAAGCTCGACTTATACAATGAAAAGAAAGTAAATTCCCAAAATTCGGTAAATTTGGAAAATGTTAACCAAGATATGGTGGGTAGACCTACAGTAAATAAATCTGGCTATGCTAACGTAGACGATATCTCAAAGAAGAAAAAGGAATCTGAAGATGTGCCTCGCTCTATTGATCATCAATCATCTGTCATACATATTGGCCGCTATACCTTAGTTACATCAAGTTGTGTACTTGTATATCAGACGCAATATTCTGCTGCAAATGGATCCTTCACCAGCGAAAACTGTTTACAACTAACTATATTTCACTATCTATGGGAAGAAATACTACGACTCAAAGATATAATTTCACTAAGACTTGAATTTTTACACAAGTACGAAATATATACAAAATATTTTTACTCGAAATTTATCAACTATTACCCCCAAAATGATAAATCTAAAGCGAGTCCCCTTTCAATAGCAACTTTAGAAGAATTACCACCACTCTCACACGTAAAAATACTTTACAATGATCTTGATGCGTGTATGTGCAAAATTATGCAATGAGAATTACGTTTATACGGGGCCGAAAGGATATATAAAGAGGTTGAAACAATTAAAAGTACTTACTATCCTTCTTGGTGCGGAAGTGGTTATATGTACTGGTAGTACAGTTGAGCTTATGATTTTAGATGTGCAAAGTTCTATATATATGCTTTCTCGTATTTATTATATTCTTATTATATCATAATTTATTAAGACTAGCTATAAGTATGTGCAAAGTACCGCCTATTCTTTTTGTAGATTTTAGTTTTTATAGAAATGATGAGAAAATTGTAATCAAGGAACTAGCTTGTCGTAGTTTAAAAGGAGATTATGGATTTCATAATGTATATTTTGCCCCTCATAATTTTCATAATTTATCGCCGAAAGATCAATACACTGCTCGCTGGCAAATTGATAAACTGGACATGATCGAATGGAGTATTGGAGAGATGGAGTACAATTCCTTGCATTTTGCTATTCAAGATATGGCAAAGTATGCCGCTAATGGTACAATCCTCGTAAAAGGACTTGAAAAAATGAAGTACTTGAAAGAACGTATCAACACAGACTTTATCAACGTAGTGGATATGGCGACAGAATATGGTACACCTTCATTAAAAAAGTTGGCGTCTCTGTATCCAGCTATTGTTAAGTTTATAAAATGTAGTTTTAATCATAAGAACTGTATTCTACAACATATCCAACTGTTACATTAATGGTATATCGATGAGAATTGTTCAAAATAAAATATACGACTTGTCTTATTTTTTTTCTATTTTACTACATTGCTTCGATCTTTAATGGTAGGTGAAATCTAAATCTTAACAAAGGAGTTGACGAATTTATATCTCTGTAAAAGTTGGTCTCATTTCCCTTTATTTCAAGCGCAGTTTAAAAGACTAGATTGATTTTGCTGATAAGATCTAATAAATAAATACCTTTGAAAATTTCACCTGATGGCTTTTGACATCTACCTTTATAAAATACATTCTTTGTAGTTTTTTTTGTACTCTATAAACGTTTTCTTCTAAGCATTAAAATTACTAAGAGCATGGGACAATTGAAATTTATGTGAATCTTTTACCCTTTCCACCTAAAATCATCCACATCCCTACTCCAAAATTCGTTTTCTTGACCGATTCGGTGATGAAATTTTGTTGATGGTCTCATTCGTGATTCCAGAAGGTTAAGGAGTACTAATACTTGCGTTTTTTTTCTTTTTTTGCTTATAATAATTGAAATAATGGCTAGTAATACTTATAATAATACTCTCGAAGAAACCGTGAAGAACAACGAATTCGCCATGCAGTTAGCGTGGCGAATTAATGACATTTATGAAGATATGGAGAAGGAAATGGACCAGCTCAAATATGAGCTGGTTCAAACAAAAATCGAACTCCAACAATTAAAAAGGTAATTACATAATTTTTTTATTATTAATTTATTCGCGATGTTTTTTCGTCGATTCGCGATGTTTTTTGTTGTTTTTAATAATTTTTTTTTCTCGCTCGTGAATTTTGGCCTTTTTTCTCGTTAATTCGCGATGTTTTTTCCGTTGTTTTTCATTGATTTTTTTTCTCGTCGATTCGTGATGTTTTTTCGTCGTTTCGCGATGTTTTTTCGTTGTTTTTAATCAATTTTTTTATTTTGTATATTAATTTGTTTGTTTTTGTTTCAGAGAAATGGAGGAGCTAAAGAAAAAAAAGGATTAACACCTTAATATACATATTTTTATGATTATTATTATTATTTTTTTTTTATGTATGTATGTATATATAGATTTTTTTTTTAATTTGTGACCATGTTTTTCTGGAATAAAGTTATCACAAATTATTTTCTGTTTTTTTTTTTGGTAAAATACAAATATAAAATTAGAAGAGGTTTGTTATGTGACATAAGGTGACATATAGCCCCGACGTCACGCAGATACGTCGAGTATTGAGGGGCAGGCCTTTTAAGGGCCAAGAGCATACCGAGGTTTTTTTATTGATAGACAATCAATATACAAAAAAAGGAGCGACCACCTTCATAATATACTACCACAAGGCTTATTTATTAACAATACATGTATATGTAACTTTATTTCCGCATCTTCGACTACATCTTTATTGCGTGAACAAAAATACACCCGCGAAACAAAAAAAAAAGAACTCATGTGAAACAAATATAACGCGAAAAACAGTCTTAACTAAAACTCCAAATCTTGATCTATACGCGTTATCGCGCGAAAAACTGAAGATAATTTGCTTTATTTTGTTTCAGAGAAATTTGAGAACCCATCATCGTGTAGTTATATTGTAGATTTTTTTTTTAATTGAAAAATCCGTTATCGTATAGTTATAACGTAGATTATATAAAATAAAATTTTTTCCTCGTTTTTCACCTATAGTATCTATTTTCATCATCCATTTTATTTATAAAGTACCAAAAGCAACTTGAACAGCAATGCTTTGAGATTAACAGATACAGAATGTATTTTTCAGATTTGCAAATGAATATTACGGTACCCATAGGTAGATATCATCTCAATAATGAAATCGATACATACGACGAGTACGAACTATTGTGGAGCTTATGGTCTCTCGCGACGCACTTCGTCGAGAACACCGGAACATTGAAAGAAGGCAGGATTCTCTGCACATGATGTCGGCGAGACTGGTTTCCTACATCATCCCAAAACCCGATCAGACCTCTTCGGATTTCCCAATTAACATCGATGAGCTCGCAGAGGAGTTAAGAAAGAAGCTTTCACCTGTCCCGAAATCCGAATTGGAAATGATAAAAGCAACGGAAGAGCCCACTACATCTGCACCTACCCACAGCGGAAAAGATTCCACTCCCTCACTCGGAGGGGTAAGTGGAGATGAGCGGTACAAAGATGTAGCATCGTGTTCAGGAGTCTCAGCGAAATCCACCGCTTCCTCCAACCGTTGGGAAAACGAGCCCACGCGAGCGACCAACAGGGGTCTGGGGGCGGAGCCCCCAGGAGGGAAGTTAAAAAGACTCTTAAGAATTCAAAATATTAACAAAAAAATTTTGGGTCCTAAATTGCAAAGAAGTGAAAAAACAAATACTCAACAAAATTCCTGATACCGGACGCAACAACGACAAATTTCATCCTTGTTATGTCGGAGAGCAGCTTCGCTTCAATATAACTCAATTACGAGAGCTGCAAGAAGCCGGTTCGACGGTGTATTTTTACAAATCGTTCACTAAACAACAGGCTGCCCATTACGAAAATGAATATCCGCTTATTTTTCGAAGCGATACTCTGATTTAGATCAACGGACGAAAAGCAACCATTATCTACGACGCGCGGGTGGCAAAATTTCTAGTTTCTGCCACGGTATTTCGAAATGGAACTCCTAATATTCAGTATACTCCCAATCAAAATGGAAATTGGATTCCTGCCAATGTCTATAATCAAATCAAATGGATATCGGCATAATTATGCCGGAGCCGATAGTAATTTTGGGTCGTGATTTCGGAAGTGAATATATTAGGAGCATTGACCAATTAGCGCAGACACTGGTGATTCAGCCTGGTCGTGGTTCCGCACGTCGGGATAATCAAACAGTCGAGTGGCAATGGTATAACTACCCTGCAGCATGTTTCGTAAATCGCTAAGAGTAGTTAGGTGAAAACTTCAGGCCGATCGGGTGGGAGGAATCTCAAAAAACCGATTTCTCTTATCATGGGCAAAAGTACTATGTTTTCCATAGGAGATTAAAAATATACCAGTGTCTCTACCATCATCTAATACTCGTCATCGTTTTTTCTCGAACATGATCGTTTTTTCTCGAATATGACTTTTACCCGATTTTGACTTAATAAACCTGATTATGACAATTTGTACCAGATTTAATTCTTGTTTATTTTTATCGTTATTTTCCTCGATTTTGAAAATGTAAGTATAACCCGACTTTGACTGACCCGATTACGACATAAAAAAAGATAAATGTACAGTTTTCAATATTTTTGTTCTTATTTATGTACCTTTGTACTTTCGATACAATTGTTAGCAGATGCAACAATTATGATAATTTTTTTTTATTGTATATATGTTATATTAGAGACAAATTTTGGGCGATCGAGAAGAAGAAAGATTTTTATTTTGATTTTTTTGCTAGAAGGACAGAATTGTAAATAGTGGTAAATATGTTCTGATTTGAGTACGTGAGTACAACAGAGTAAATATATCGCGTCAACTCAACCTTAAATTTAAGATGTTTTATTTTTTTTTATACAAATATATATTTTACGTTCACGCGAGAAGAATAAAGGAATACTTTTATCGCGTTGAAACAAGAAGTTATGTTGATTTTTTTATTATTTTTTTTTGGATAGCCATACTTGTATGTATTGGCTACCGCAGAACTGATTTTATTTTTATTAATTTTTTTCTTCTTTTTCGTGCAATGGAATACTGGTTGTGAATGCAATAATTCTGGTTTTTACGTGAAATTAAGGTGAAAATTTTTTTTTTGGTTGAAATTATTTGGTGTCCATCTTTTTTTTAATTTTGGTGAACAGAAAAAATTCGTAAAAGAGAGACAACAGTTTAAAATTTAAGTTTAAAACCTTTTCTTTGAACGTTGATTTTCCATTTTGTAAGTTAAGGGAAAAAAGATCAAAATTAAAATGCTAAAAAAAAATTGATTTTTCGAAAGTTCGAATTCAAAAAGAAAATTTTTTGGTTATCAATAAAGGGAGGAAAATACTTAATGTCTGTCTGAAACCAAAGTGTTTCATTGGTGTGCCAGTTTACGTAAAGGCCGTGAAAAGGTCGAAAATGAGCCGCATCAACGTCGCCCTCGAACCAGCGTCAATGACCAAAACACAAAAGCGGTGGAAAAGATCATTTTGGAGGATCGTCGAGTGAATATTCGGGATATTGCCGAAGAACTTGACATTAGCGTGGGCAGACCACGCACAGCCCGTCTAACCACGGAAACTTTAGACGAATTGGGCTGGGAAACGTTAGAACATCCGCCATATAGTCCAGACCTGTCGCCCTGCGATTATTTTTTATTTGGACCCCTAAAAGAAGCACTTGGAGGGCACCGTTTCGAGAGTAATGATCACGTGGAGCAGTTCGTGCGCGAGTGGCTACTGAGCAAGCCAAAAAACTTCTACGAAAAAGGCATCCGAAAACTCCCGGAAAGGTGGCAAAAGTGCGTAGCATGTGAGGGAGAGTATCTGGAAAAAATGTAGCTTAGTTTTGTAATTTTAAAATTGAAATAATTTTTTTTTTTTTAATTCTGGGTCATATTTGAACCACCCTCGTAGCTTATAGTGATTCTAGGAATGAATCTCTTTTTGCTTACATGGTATATTATCACAGTGCACTGTACTGAAAAATATATAAATTATTAAAAAATACACGAATCGCCGAAAGATTAATACACTGCTTGCTGGCAAGTTGATAAACTGGACATGATCGAATGAATTATTGGAGAGGTGGAGTACAATTCCTTGCATTTTCCTATTCAAGATATGGCAAAGTATGCTGCTAATGGTACAATCCTCGTAAAAGGACTTGAAAAAATGAAGTACTTAAAAGAACGTATCAAAACAGACTTTGTCAATTAATGGATATGGCGACAGAATATGGTACACCTTCATTACAAAAGTTGGCATCTCTGTATCCAGCTATTATTAAGTTTACAAAATGTAGTTTTAATCATAAGAACTGTATTCTACAACATATTCAACTGTTACATCAATGGTATATTGATGAGAATTGTTCAAAATAAAATATACGACTTTTAATCCTTTATGTCTTATTTTTTTTCTATTTTACTACATTGCTTCGATCTTTAATGGTAGGTGAAATCTAAAGCTTAACAAAGGAGTTGACGAATTTATATCTCTGTAAGAGTTGGTCTCATTTCCCTTTATTTCAAGCGCAGTCTAAAAGACTAGATTGATTTTACTGATAAGATCTAATAAATAGATACCTTTGAAAATTTCACCTGATGGCTTTTGACATCTACCTCTATAAAATACATTCTTTGTAGTTTTTTTTGTACTCTATAAACGTTTTCTTCTAAGCATAAAATTACTAAGAGCATGGGACAATTGAAATTTATGTGAATCTTTTACCCTTTCCACCTAAAATCATCCACATATCCCCACTCCAAAATTCGTTTTCTTGACCGATTCGGTGATGAAATTTTGTCGATGGTCTCATTCGTGATTCCAGAAGGTTAAGGAGTACTAATACTTGCGTTTTTTCTCTTTTTCCTTTTTTTGCTTATAATAATTGAAATAATGGCTAGTAATACTTATAATAATACTCTCGAAGAAACCGCGAAGAACAACGAATTCGCCATGCAATTAGCGTGGCGAATTAATGACATCTACGAAGATATGGAGAAGGGAATGGACCAGCTCAAATATGAGCTGGTTCAAACAAAAATCGAACTCCAACAATTAAAAAGATAATTACATAATTTTTTTATTATTAATTTATTCGCGATGTTTTTTCGTCGATTCGCGATATTTTTTGTTGTTTTTAATAATTTTTTTTCTCGCTCGGGAATTTTGGCCTTTTTCTCTCGTCGATTCGCGATGTTTTTTCGTTTTTTTCAATCAATTTTTTTTTCTCGCTCGTGAATTTTGGCCTTTTTTTCTCGTCGATTCGCGATGTTTTTTCGTCGATTCGCGATGTTTTTTCGTTTTTTTAATCTATTTTTTTTTCTCGTCAATTCGCGATGTTTTTTCCGTCGTTTTTCATTGATTTTTTTCTCGCTCGTGAATTTTGGCCTTTTTTCTCGTCGATTTGCGATGTTTTTTTCCGTCGTTTTTCATTGATTTTTTTCTCGCTCGTGAATTTTGGCCTTTTTCCTCGTCGATTCGCGATGTTTTTTCGTTTTTTTTTAATCGATTTTTTTTTCTCGTCAATTCGCGATGTTTTTTCCGTCGTTTTTCATTGATTTTTTTCTCGTCGATTCATGATGTTTTTTCGTCGTTTCGCGATGTTTTTTCGTTGTTTTTAATCAATTTTTTCATTTTGTATATTTATTTGTTTTTGTTTCAGAGAAATATTCGGCGATATTTGTTAAAATTTTCAATTCAGAGTGTCAATTACCGCGTAGATGGTTTTTAAGCCAAATTTGAATTCTTCCTCCCAAATAGGAAATAAGGAAAAACAAAATTTAAATTTAAGGTCTGTGAATTCCGATACTGTATTCTTTTTTTTAAACATTATTCAGTTTTATGAAGGTGAATAAATTTTTTTTACACTTCTCTCTTTTTTCCTCAAGAACATTTTTATAACTTAAAACTGATAGAAATTAGCGCAAAAATTTCAAAAATCAACATCTTTCACTTTTTCTAAAATATAAGTGAAATGCCCTTTGTGGGATTCCTTTTCAAACATTTGTGGATTTCCAAATCTCTTGCATCAAATTTTTATGATGAACATTAAGTTGAATGAACATGCTAATTTTATCTTTCTTAGGCCAGGTATGAGATTTTCACATTTCGTTCATTTTTGTTGAAATTCTGGTTTCAACATTTCTTATCAAACGAACTTGAATTTAATTTTGAAACAGATGAGTTTTCATTTCTTCCCTTCTCAGAAACGAGTTACTCGTTTGATCAACGTCGTTGTATGGTATACTTCGGGAAAAACGGTACTTCTCAAGTTATGATCGGTTATACGAGATGTTTACTCGCGGACATACATGTCCCACTGATTATTTTCCCTTCTCAGAATCGAGTAGAAATATTTTCTAAGAATACTTCTGATATTTCTAACAAATTCAGAATACATTTGTTCAAATAGATTTAACCTTTGTTTTCAGAATGGTGCTAATGCTTTAATTAATGAATATAAACTTCTTCTCCCGATCAGAAGTGAAATTGAAATGCTTGAAGAGAAATTGTGGCCTATAACTTTGCAGAAGCAATTCGCTAGTTTGAGCAAAACTGAGAAAGTGGCAGAAGATCCTCGCATCAACCGATACTGATTTCACGAATAGCAAACTTGTAATAGAATTTCGTGCTAGACTCCAACGAAAGGAGATGAGTGCAGACTTTTTTATAAAAAAATGTATTCTCACAATATACTCCCGAAGTTCTGAACTTAAGGCCCACAAAATAATCTTGCCACCAAGGGAGGAAATAACAACCACTGTAATAAAGAATATGCTTCACTTACTTGGACTACCGAGCGATGCAGGGTATATTTACACTGTACAAGTTATTGTAGAACCGTTTCAGAATGTAGATTAATATTATCTGATGAAAAAATATACTTATATTTCTTTAAAATTACTTTGTTTTCAATAATCTTTTTTTCGTGATACAAATTTATTATATTGGAATTTAATCTTTATTTACAAATTTATTACTTTGTTGTGATAAAAATTATATAAAATGGATTGTAATACTCTTAGTGAAGAAATCGTAAAAAAACTGTGAATTAACCACGCATCTAGCGCGGTTAATCAACGACGTGAATGAAGATCTAGAAAAAGAAATTGACCAGCTCAGATATGAGTTGGTTCAAACAAGGATACAGCTTGAACAAATAGAAAGGTAATTACATAATTTTTTTATTATTAATTTATTCGCGATGTTTTTTCGTGTTTCACGGCCGAGTATGCGCAGCCGACGAAAAATCGGTTCTGCGCATCCAACATGGTCGACTAAAAGAGGGTGCATATTAATTAGGTTATAACCATCTGACAAAGGGTTGATGCGCGTTACTTTTGGCGCGTAAAATCAGTCTCGCGATATTCGTGGTCGAGGGAGGTTGTGTGTTGATCGAGTCACTCTCGCGTGATTAGAAATTACGTATCGTCCAGTGAAGAAGAAGAAACATGAATTCATGTGAAAATACAAATTCTATACTTGCGAATGGTAACGTATTATGCTTGCAACATCCTACTCGATTCACATACGTTAAAAAAAATGCTAATACATTAAAAATAAAATAATAACTATTGTAACGACGTAAATTGACAAAAATTCCGCAACCTACTTCGTCAGTTCATCGGCTTCAAAAAATTTCAGAAGTCCGAGGAAATGGCGAAATAGGTAACGGTACCATCGTACGATACAAAACCTAACGGTTAAATCATACGATGGAAAAGCGCACGTTTGCTAGCTGAGCCAGCAGTTCTGGTGGCCCAGCTAGGAAAACGTACGAAAGTAAATTTCGACAGTCAGTCAGTCGGAGTAAAACCACCAACATTACACCATTTTCGAACAGTAGAAACAGTCTATTTAAACATCTTAAAAATGGATATTTCAAACACAAGAGTACATTTCAACAGCCTAATGCTGCCATTAATAATGACAATTAATACAAATGATGAAGCAAAGAAACTAGGAGTTAATTACAATATCCCCACTACCGAAGAGCTTGACAACCTATCAAGTTTAAGTGGATTTTACATATACACTGGCCTTCCACCCACAACATCTGGAACTCCTGCAAATAAAGTAGCAGAGACCGTATCCCGTGCCTATGAGTACAACAGGAAAGAAGAATCAGAAGATATCGAAAGACAAATTGGGCCTTACACTTACACTAACATGATGTGGGATAACAATAAACCTTTCCCCTTTGAGAAAGTCTCAGGGAATTTTAGTCCTTTTGACTCTTACAGGATGTTTGTTCAATTCTTTTTGAAATACAAATCAGAAATAATAGAAACTTGTACAGAGCTAATAGAACACGAATTGGGCACAAACTCAGATGTATTGACTCAAGGCAAGCAAACATGGGACTGTATAAACAGACAAAGCACATCTAGTTCAAATGCATACATTCGAATGCACCAATGTTTCAAATAAAATTTAGGAGTCGAAGTATCTAATTGCATAGAATGGATCAAATGCACTTTTGAACTAATGAAAAAAAGAAAAATTAACGTCATTACTCCCGAAATTTCTTATGAATCTAAAAGGAAGTATTCTAGGACAGAAAAAAAGTACATTGAAACACAAGTAAGGAAAGTAAAGTATTTGAAGAAAGAATATGAAGGAGAGCAAGCTTTCCTAAAAGTAGTTGATATGATAAGAGAATTTTGTTCATATGTTAAGAACGAAGAGAGAGGGAAACCCTGGATTCATTGGACACCTCACAAATGATTAGGGAGATTCCTATCCAAAGTGACGAGCCTAGCACTTCAAAGAAAAAAGCCATTAAGACACAATTAGTTCAGCCAAAAATGTACCTATTAACTGAAGACGCCACTAAATTCAACGAGTGCTTAAGCCCTCAATTGTTTCTGCTGATGCATGGTGTCTTCTTTGACAATGAATTCAGGAAGCAGATGAACGTTCAGGAAACGACTAAGGCAGAGGACATCTTCTTTTCCATTTGTAAATATGCATTCTTCATATTAAGTATCAAGAGAGTCAAATTAGGTGAATGTCCTATATTTTATAGTAAAAATCACTACAATAGACCAGACTGGAGTCCTGAAGTCCTTAATAGAATGAACGAGCCTAGTAGAAAGCTATATGGTAGTATTATCCACCTTTTAGAAGAAGGAATTTTCGTCAAATCATCTCCAGGAATGCTCATGGGAATGTTTAATGCAGCTTCAACCACACTTGGATTATGCTGTACTAAGTATAGGGTGAGTAAATCACTATTTGACATAGTGACACTAAGGTCATCAGACGATTCAATGACAAAGTTAACAATTGCCTAAGGAACTAGTGTTTTTTGGGTATTTGAATTTCATAGAAGGAATATGAAGCTCATATCCATAAACCCTAGCCCAGGAAAGACTTTTGGTTTCAAAGAAAATTATGGTGAATACACATCATGGTACCTAGACGGCAAGTTTATCGCTCAGTATGGTGTAGAAACTTCCACTCTTAAGCCCGGAGGAAAAAATCCTGCTGATGACTTATTCTCCTTGGTTAAGGGTGCTGCGGTCTCTCAATTTAAGTTAGAAACTAACCCTATTGGAGCTGAAATGAAATTAAGAATAGGGATTTCCAACATAAAAAGACTGTATAGGATAGAAAGAAACCCTTTTAAAAGGCCAGGAATCAAAGATGAAGTGTTAATGGTTGAAGACGGTGGCATGACTCCCTGGAACTCAATGAATTGTCATTTGGAACAAACGTGTTTGAAGGAGAGGCACGTAGACAATGATGTCGAAAGAGAATATTTACTTAGGATTAGAAACCCCCGAAACCCGTTTGCTCCACCTCCTGAAGAAGAAGTGACTTTTTCTAAAGAGACTGGTTCAGTCACAGTTTCATATTTAGAGAACCCCAAAACAATATTCCATTACGCAAGAAGAAGCAATTTAAAGAATGTGAACAAACGCAATGATCAGGTAAGAAATGAAAAGGCAAATGCAGAGGCATTAAAAATTCTTCTATCAGCTGCACCAATTTATCATCTGGTAACCCCTTCCTCAAATGTAAAGATGTTTTCAGCCGTAAAGGAGTTTTTGGAGATCCAATTGTCTGAAGTGGAAATGACAGCCAGCGAAAAAAGATCATCTTAAAGGCAATAGACAGACTGGATGGAGTAAATTTGGATGAATTGCCTGAAGATTTTGATCAGGCATTCGATGATGAGGATTTGTAAGTTAAAAGCTTTAGTTTGGGTGTGCTGAATAAGTTTAGTAAAAAAAAAAACTTGTAACGACGTAAATTAACAAAAATTCCGCGACCTACTTCGTCAGTTCATCGGCTTCAAAAAATTCCAGAAGTCCGAGGAAATGGCGAAATAGGTAACGGCACCATCGTACGATACAAAACTTAACGGTTAAATCGTACGATGGAAAAGCGCACGTTTGCTAGCTGAGCCAGCAGTTCTGGTGGCCCAGCTAGGAAAACGTACGAAAGTAAATTTCGACAGTCAGTCAGTCGGAGTAAAACCACCAACATTACACCATTTTCGAAATCGTCCTCGCGACTTAATATATATCTTCAATATATGTTTCGTTATAGTAACGTTTAAAAATTCACGTTTTATCGGTATCGTCCTCGCGGTCTAATATACCTTCAATATTTGTTTCGTTATAGTTACGTTGTGAAATATACGTTTTATCCATAAGTATACAAAAAAAAAAGCATTCGTTTTTTATTTGAAGAAGAGACAAAGAAAAAAAAAAATTGTTGAACGCAAAACGGAAGAGGACAAAACCTCGGTGGTATGGAGTAAAACCTAACACTATATATGCATGAGATTTTAAAATGCTTTCAACACACACTTTGAGGTGCTACTCTAAAAATACCTTCGTCGTGAATGTATGGAAGACGAACGTATGGATTAATACGTATGTACGAGGGGTGTTTCAAAAGTAAGGGCACTATTTTTATAGCACCGCTTCTGTCAACACCGGTTCAACGAAATTTAGACCACGTGTTGTCTAGGTTTATACGAACTCGCAAAAAAAATTTGAGTTCAGTGCCTTTAATTGTTCGCGATATATACTTATTGAAAGATGGAGTTCGTTAAAACACCGCCGTCCGACTGTGAGCAATGGTGGGCACACCGCCGTCCGACTGTGAGCAACGGGCAATCATTAAATTTTTGACCGCTAAAAATGTTTCTGGTAAGGAAATTTACAATAGAATGTGTAACGTGTACGGCTAAAGCGACATAATGAACAATCCAGCCATATATAAATGGATAAAGCGGTTTAGAGAAGAGGGGAGAACAAACACGCATGACAAGGCGCGAAGCGGTCGCCCCTCCGATGTGTTAAAGGAAGACACAATCGCCTGTGTGCGCACTTTACTCGACGAAGATTCGTTAACATCGAAGAACTAACAGCGGCGATTAACGACATTTTTACAAATTTGGACGGCGCGACGTACTATGATGGGATGCAAAAATTCGTTTATCATTATAATAATGCCTCGATTCAAACGGCGATTACGTCGAAAAATAGGTTAAAACCTCTATAGTAAACCATATTTTTTTCAAATAATTATAGATTCAGTGCCCTTACTTTTGAAACGTCCCTCGTATATGCTGATATGTCGTTTTAAGCTTGTCAATGGTAACCTAGTTATACCATTGACAATCATTAGGGTAAGGACTCTATGATACCATCGGTTACAGTAGCGTTTGAATTGCACTATCTGCACAAAGTAATATGTAGGACCGTCTTTAATCGCGGTAATATGCGTGTATAAACACTGCACGTGAATAAAAATGATTAATCAGTTAATTCAATAATTAACAAGTTGTTGCTCTTACGATTTCGTATTTTCGAAAAATATTGACGTAAAGATGCCATTTAAATTAACATGGTTAACGAAAATTTCAGTAATGTATGCTCATTATTAATATCTTTGTATCACCATAAAAAAATAATGAAGGGTATGATAAATTGATGAACACATAAGCCTAGAGTTCTACGAAGTCAATCAATGTGAGCAAGTCGGCCGCCTTGTTATCACACCTACTGACTACTTATTACTCTCTCAGTGACATATTTATAACTACTTCTCCCAAAAAATTCTTAATACTTTCTTGTGCTCTAGGTTATGCCTATATAATTGCACTAGCATTGTGTGACCAAGAAATAGCGGAGATCACCCCCAGATACAGAGGCAAAGTTGAAAACTTTGACCGCGGTTTTAAGGCGAAAAAGCTGCAGGATAAACCGAAGAAAGCTGATAAGCCTAGATCGGTCAAACCTAAAGCAACCCCGACTATTCCACCACCTAGCAAAGTAGCCCAGAGTGCCGCTAAACTGACACCACAACGGGATGAACCCATATGGGAGGATGCTATCTGCGGGATTGAAGTTTCCTTAAGGGAAGAGAGACTGCGGGAGACGTTTACGCCAACATTCGTCAGGATACCAAATATTGCTAAGGAAGTGTATTCTAATATGGTTGTAGATGACTCAAGCTTAAATAAGAAACTGACGTCCGAAATGCTACATTATTATAGCACAGCCCTATTTTGGGCACGAGCGCTGGATCTTAAAGCAAAGAGAGCAGAACGACCATTAACACAAACGGAAACCGATTACCGACGATACTTCTTAGAAAACGAGTATAATGTACCTCAACCACTCATGGATTACATCAAAGGTTTGGGAAATGTACAAGAGCCGAGAGGCAAAACATTGTACATTGAAGACCAAGATCTGCCTGTAACACGAGCAGGAAACAAAGGTGGGTACTTTAGTCAAGTAATCGACGTCGACACTCACAATTTATATGAAGAGATTCCAACCTTAGGAGTCTCCGCGGATGTTTTGATGACCGAAGCATCGGAGCAGCAGCACCTAGTGCCGCAAGTTCCGGTCCTGCCTGATCAAAAGCGAAACATTCAGGATTGACAAAGTCAATATCTCCGCAATGACTGCAATGGGCACTCGCACCCAACTAGTCAAAACTGCACCTTCTACTGTCGAAAACAACCAACGAACGAAATGGACTGATGCGATAGTACAACCACGCACAGTGAGCGCAGATGCCGTTACCATCGCAGGATCCTCATTTTATGCTGGATACCAACTGATGAAGGAAGCGTTCGAACGTTCGAATAGCGTATGGTGTTGTGTCAAAGCAGCGCCACAAATGCAATGGCGAATACCACCAGAGTAGATAGCCAATTGTAATGATCGGAGACGACTACCGCGGAATTACGAATATGCGCAATATGTCTCACTATACGACTCACAAGCGTATAGAACGACTGCTATCGTTAAGAGGATGATCAAATCTAAACGCTAACTTTAGAGAGCGCAACTGGTAACAAAATTAGCTTTAGAAAGCATGGAGGCCACGATTACAATACAGTTTCAACATTCTTGAAAAAAGAAACGTTGGAGGAGGAACTACAACCATTTAGCGATGAAATCAAAGTGGAGAGGGTTGGGAGAATTGACAACAAGTGAATCGAGGAAACGATTTGCCGAACTACCCAAAGAAAAACTAGAAAAAAAAGCAGAAGGTTTGTTTTATAAATTAAATTTTCTCTTCTATTTTTTTCATTTTTTCATATTTTC
Organism: Phenacoccus solenopsis; assembly: GCA_009761765.1. Taxonomy (NCBI): domain Eukaryota; kingdom Metazoa; phylum Arthropoda; class Insecta; order Hemiptera; family Pseudococcidae; genus Phenacoccus; species Phenacoccus solenopsis. The sequence goes on along the minus strand of VFXL01000218.1, from coordinate 57,282 downwards.
CTCCTTCTCCTATTTATTTAGGTAGCATTCTAATGACTTTTGTCAAATCTGCTCTATTAATGCGAGATCTGGAAACTGAACCAAACATGAGCAAAGCAAAGCTCATAAAATCAACTTAATCAATTCAAATTATTTCTATAAAGATAATAATAATGTTCACATCATTTTTAATGAGTATTCAAATGCATTTAAGAATAGAATTAACAGATACGTATATAATAAGTGTAAATTCATTTTTACCATCATCATTATCATCAACATATTTTTTTTAATATTGCTTCTTTTAATCGAAGATTACTTTATTGACATCTTAACACTCGAATTAGAAAATAAAAAATCTATAAAGATTCATGTGGATATACACATGATAATTCACCAAACTTACTGGTGAAACTTCACATTTTATTTTAAATACTTCCAATGTTCCACTTTATAATAATGATAATATTGAAGAGATTGAAGCGGTAGGAACTGCGAACCTCCACTATTCGCATTATAACTATGGGCAACACTGCGTGGCGATAACCGAATGCTACGATCCGATCTATCTGCGTATGAAGTTGCAAAGGAGGATTGGTAGAGACGAGTTCCGTTGAAGTACTTATTAGGAAATGTTACAATTGAGTTACCTACTTACCAATGTATTACTTGTGTGTTGTACTTTAAATTGTTATAAATGAAATATGAAACACTGGTTTTATAGAAAAGTAAATTTGTTAATTTGTGGTTTAACACACTCAACGTTTGCTCATGGTGTTTTATTCCTTCTCACTAAAAGAGTCACTCAAAACAAACCGCGAACTTTCCTGGAAGATCGGAGTTGTTGGGTTGAGGCTAAATACCTCCAGAGGCATAAGTAACATTTACAAGCTCGTAAGTAGAAATACGAAACCCCCTTTCAACCGATTCAAGGTAATTGAAATTAAATTATTTTCTTTAGTTTTTTGATTAATTTGAAGATATTAAGCGAAAAGAATCTGGATGGTCTCTTGATCGTATCTTTCATTTAGAAGTATGTATTAATCAGAATAATGTTTTGAGAAATACCTCTAATATGTATTGATCTCCCTAAGAAGATTAAAATCGATAAAGCTACGTATCATTTCATGTAGATAGGTGTCTCGACCATTCATGTTCTTTAATTGATTAAAAACTAAAGTTAAAATATCTTTATTCTTTTTGGAATCTTTTTTTTTTATAAATTAAATTTTACTACTACCCATAACGCCATCTTGGTGTTGGGTATTTTAGTCTCATGTAGGGAACCCATTATGGTTCTTAAAACTAGTCCCCTCAATATCACTCTTCTGTGTGAGGTCAGGGTTTATGGTGGTCACAGCAAGTCTTTACAAATTTTTCTAATGAAGATATGAAAGGAAGCAAAAAAAACATTACGACTTACTTTATATTTTTAATGAAAATAGTAACCACTACTGTTACATAAAGAATTTTGAAAAGTTAGTGTGTTCACAACAAACAAAAAATACTCAAATTATTATATGTAAAAGATATTTTACTTTTTTTCAAAGAACATACAAACATAGAAAATTAAAAGAACATTATAAGTACTGTGATCACATTAAGGAACCTTCTCACATTAAATTACCTGGAAACAAAAAAGATGGAAACGCCTCTTCTTAAAAAAAAAAAAAAATTGAAAACTGCATTCCAATTGATTATGTTGGATTTGCCGACTTCGAATGTAAATTGCTGCCTTAAAAAAATGAGTGTCATCCAGATTCAACGCTTATAAAAAAAGAAAAGAAACACGTACCTATCGCATTTTGTGAGTTATTCTTAAGAAAGTATTCTATTGATCCTTTATTTTTCATTGCCTGGTTATTCTGATATAATGTTAAAATCACTCAAATAGTATTCGATTTAATAGTAGACTATGATCTAAATCAATTTTTTTAGAATTCATAATTTTTTCATTTAAAAAATTTTTCATTATTATTATTACTTTTTTTTAAATAATATGTTAATATAAGTATCTAAATTAATTTTTCCAAGTAGCCCTGAAAAGGACTGTTTTCAAGTGAGATAGGAATAACCATACAGTGGATCAAAATGTCGAATATTATTGCTGTCACTCCAAAAGTACAGTTTCACAGGTACCATACTCATATAATTAAATTCTTCAGGACTATCAAATTTTTTTTTTTTTAAAGGTTATCTGGAAGTGTATATATGGAATTTCGCATTTACTTTCATCAGTATGGAGGATAGTTTTGAAAAAGATCATATTCGAATTTGTTTATGGGATATTATGCACATCAATAGGTAAGTTTTTAAAATCAACTAGCACAGCCATGTTGTCGCTATATGAAATCTCGATGTAAACTGAATAAGTAGGTGAAGTGTTCATCTTCATATAGAATTTTAAAACAGAGCTTCTAGGAAATTACGTACCAACTTTAATGCTTTCGTTCAAGTTTAATTTTTCAAACTTTTACTACTGAAATGGAGAAAGAAAGACTTTTCAGAGTTGTCAGATAAGAACTTGAAAATTCTGTTCACAGGGAATTCAACTGATGTAAATCATTACCTATCTAGGAGAGTTATTTAGTGAAAATGTTGACCAGTCTACAATAATGCTGTATGGGATAGGTCCCCTGAACGAATTATTAAAATGCAGATTCAGTTTAGGCACAAAAATAAAAAGTTATAAAAATGCTTCATTGAATACCTACCTAATGCCAATAATGTAAACAGAATAATAGGATATGCTTGCCAACGACGAGCAAATAGTCAATGAACCTTGGTAGGTAATTACACACTAGGGTGCCACTTATTTTTCGAAGTTCGACTTTTTGGTGAGGACCCCCCCTTAAAATGTTCCTTTGGGCTTCCTAATGAAGCCCTAAAAAATTTCAGCCCGAAAAAATAATTTTAACCCGTGGCGACTTGAGGGAAAAAGTCCATTATCCGAGTGTAAGACCAACAAAAATTCTCCTGCATCGAGGCATCGTGCACTCAATCATTTTGCTGTTTTATGCGCCTGCGATATGATCAACAAGGTTTGACAAAACCCACATATGCAATAATTGTATTGTGACACATCATACTCGATGCAATGCTTGCAAAATATTCCGAACCTGACTCCATCAATAATGTTATAAACATCCCCAAAAGAAATTAAAGTGGAAGACGTCTAGCGCCATAAATAACGGAGTTGTGCAGAATTATACTGACAATACGTATCTACATCTACTCCGCAACATACTACTTTTGGGTTAATTATCAACTTACATTATTTCCAAAAATTGGAAAGGGGATCTCCAGGTTTCTTTTTTTTGTTTACACAGAGTGCAACTTGAGAGAGAGCTCACTCATGGCAACGTTAATAATCCTTAAGTAGCTACCTTTGGTAAGTTGTATTGATAACTATACTAAAAATCAGCATGACAACATGATTTTCCACCTAATGTCTAGAATACGCAAAGTAATAGATATAGGTAGTTTTATGTCTAATAACTTTGAAATATGTACCTTTTTCCGGCTTTGCTTCGCTTATTAATGGTATAAGCATATATGTTGAACGTTTATAAGTGTTTAAAACTGCGATGCAATGTAAATGAAGAGTATGATTGTTGAAATATTTCGATTCTAAAGTAATATTCAATGGTAACCAAGTCCAGTACGTGGTGTTATCATCATTTTCACACAACACAGTTTGAAAACCTTGTTCACTTCGATTGCAAGCTATATGTTTGCTTACGGAAGTATCAACCTACAAAGGAAGAAGCCAAAATTTATATGAAGCAATCTCATTAAGAACGTAATGCTTAAACGCTTATATTTTTTGCGCTTTTGTGAACTAAAGCATAAAAGCGTCGCAGCCGTACCAAGGGCAATTCACATTCCTACTCACTTCATCATAATTACCAACCACTTAGTAATAGAATAACCACCAATTCGAAGTGTGATTACATGTTAATGGCTTATTATGCGTGTTTTTTTTTTCTTTTTTCCAAGAAGCAAATTTCGAAATTTTGGGAGAAAATGATCCAGCTTCATCCTCCATTTTAATAATTGATAACTCCTTTAACGTGAAAAATGGAAATTTGGAGGTACATCGGCTTTTCAATTATATATTCTTAAAATTTAATTTTGTGGCACTTGAACAATTTTATGCATAATAACTACTAACTTTCTTGAATTTTTCCGCATGGTATATTTAAGAAATGATCCAGGCGGGTGAATCACATTTCTTGCTTATTCTAATTTGAAAAAATTGAGTAGTTGCCATCGAGTCGTTATCGTTCCTCTCACAATTAATCGCGAGCGCGACATCGCCTTCTTAAAATCAAAAATCCCGGATAAAATCGAGACTTTCAGAATTTCATCACAAAAATTTATTGAATTAAGCCAAGAAATAACAAAAATTTCTTCCACCGAAAGGGAATTCGTTTATTATGTTCCATCTAAAAAAATCAACAGTAAAGCAGTTCAGGTGTATGGAAAATTACTAGATCGATATAACTACGTAAGAAAGATACTTATTCAAGATGAAATTTTGATAACAAAAAAAAACACATAGAAGATCCTTGTTTAGTTGAAAATGAAAATTTTGATGACGGTAGATATAACAAAAATATTATCTACTTGAAAAAATTTATTTGCCACATGCTTATTAAAAATATATTCGATGATTTTACCAATGGCAACAAGTTCTGATGTCGAAGAGGTCCTTGAAAACGAAAAAGTATGGCTCCAAACAAATACTGAGCCTTTCGATACTGTAAAATCATTTTGAGCGAATACTTTTTCTATACAAAGAAATTTTTTGATGCTAGGTTCTACTTTGATAACGATGATTGACTACTTAAATAATTATCCTTGTTTTATCTCTGGATATCGCGATTGATTTGGTAGATACCCAATATCGAAATTAATTACATGAACGTTTATGTTATTTTTATTTTTTGCCCTTAAGTGTATTTTTTTCGAATGCTTCAAGCGCACATAATTAGATAAATTTCTATGCAATGCTTCTATTCGTGCCATGCGTATCCTTGCATGCGATGAAAATTTAGATACATGCTTACATTCACTTGCGTCAACCATTAGAAAAAAAATAATGATAGCAAAAAAAATCAATATTAACTAAGCTCCATTATGTTCCAGATTAAACATGATTTTGAAAAACTGTATGAAGGAAAAAGCGATAATTTTAAAAAAAAATTGGGAAAACTTCGTAATCGACTTCTCTCTTTAATACTGACAAAAAAAACGTCAAATAATTTAAAAGAAGAGCTCTGGCTAATTGTAACTCAACTGAAGAATTTTGACAAAGGTATAGTATGTATTACACATGGTTCTATATTAATTTTTGAAAGAATTTTAATCAATTTATGAAAGTTTTGATACTGTGAAAACTAATTTTCAAGTTTAAACTTTCAGTGGTTCAAGATGGCATCCTACTCTTTGTATTACCATATCTCATTAAAGCTGAACCCGCGAAACGAAAGTTAGGAAATAATTTTAAGCTGAGTTCAATAGAACAGCAAGAGAGCTTTGTAAAGCATGTCCAGGTTGTTATTGAAACAACTGTGCAGTACACACTACATTAAGGTTAACTTTCTTCACCCTTATAGGCAGTCAATGATATTTCACTTACAAAACATCAAATGCTACAACTCCGCTTCTAATTTTCGTGAGAAAGTTGGATGCATTACAAAGCTTTTATGTTTTATTTAACAATAAAAATTATAAAGTTGATTCGCTATTAAACGCATTAGAATTCGCTTTCCATCTATTTTATGCGTTGGATATTGAGTATACCACTGCTGCAAAGAACGTGTGTCTCTTAATTTAGATTGTATTTTTTAATATTCAACTGAATACTGCTAAAATACCCATCACTTTAAATGTACTGATGTCTGAATTAGCCATTTAAATTGTAGCATAAGTTTGGATGTTGTTCGTATAAAAAATATGCACAATTTTAACCGTGTTTTTTCATATAAACAAAAATCAACGACTTTATAAAATCACGCTTTGCTTTTCATGTAAAAAGTCGTTTAGTACTGTTATGAACAAAATAGGACAGTACGATAGGTCATAGGAAAACATAATAAAATTCCTCAAATACTAATAAAAGTGTAAATATAAAAAATAGTAAACAAACGAAAACGTTAGATAGGTCAGGACCAAAATAAAAACAACTAAAAGTCAGGAACTCTATCACTCACGCGCAAAGATCGCGATATGAAACTAAACTTCCTAAATTTCAAAACAACAATTTTTCAGAGAAACTAACAACAAAATTGAATCTCCCAAACTTGGACTTTGAACGTTAAATAATATTTTCTGAAGGAGAAAGCTAATTGGCACATCCGCGCAAATATACGAAACGAAACAAAATTAGGTATAGACTCTAAGAAATCAAAAATTAGTCTCAGCTTCTACACACTGAGAACCAAAATATTTAAAAATCTTTTGAAAACATTTCGTGGAAATTAAGTCGAAAAGGCGCTGGGAAAATGAGTGATCTCATCGAAGCATGATGAGAATCAAAACACTCATACCCAAAATGGAAATGGCCCTTTCCGAATATGGAAGGTGTGCCCATTAAAATCCTTTATATACTATGAAATTCAAACCCAAAATATTCAGTCGTATTCGGTCACGAAGTTGGCGTGACTACGCTAGTCGTTGTAAAAGTTCTCTATATAAGTTAATTGAATCAGTGCGTTCTCGCGAGTAAATTAATTTGCGAATTGTTATAGTTGTCATTTAAAAGTTATAGTTATTTATTTCTTCTAACGTATTTTCGTTGCAAATTGACATAAGAGTTTTGAAATAGTATATCTAAAAAGAAAACCTGTTCTAATCGTTCAAATAAAGTCAATATCGTGCATTCGGAGAACTGTTATTTCAAATCGTGGTTTGGAACCAAAAATACACACACAACAAGTAGAAATGAAGAATTAATTTCATACATGAAAGTGCACTCCTATCCCTCCAACTTTCGTTGCCTGGAGGATAATTGTTTACGCTCTTTTTCACTCTTGAATTCTTTTTAAAAAACATCGTCGTGTACAGCATGATGATACCTATATACACAAAAAACCCTCTTTCGAAGACTTCCAAAATGATTACAGTCTCGAAAATAATAATATTGAATGTTTACCGTAATTATGTAAAACAGTTGAAAACAAATACGCCTAGTATTATACATTTGAATATTCTATACGAAAAACTTCAATCTATTCTCTATACTAACGATGTAATTTATAAAATAATAACAATAGCTAAATTTGAGAATACGCATCCTCATTACGAAGAATATTTTGCAAATGTAGAACAGTTTAAAAAATTGTGTAGATCTTTTGTAGAGGTATTAAAATTACGTAGTATTAAAATTAACAACAATGACGATAATTATTTAATTTCTCGTTATGATATCGAATTAAACGACGGATCGCGAATACAAGTACGAAATAATGTATAGTTGTCGCGATTATCTAATTCTGTACAGTCATGTTGTTTAACGTAAAAATATCTTTAAACACGTTAGGTACGCAGAACGCCGTAGAACGTATATTTTGCGTATTTAATGTTATAATTTTTAAAGGATGTTTTTCATCATCGCATTCGTAATCTTCGTAATGTGGATAAGCAATTCGATAATCAAATGTTGGTTTGTTTTTTGTAAATTTTATAATATTATTATCAGCTTCCGGATCGTCGGGTTGTACTCCTAAATCTATACTAAGGCATTCGTTGTAAGTTGTACCCAATTGACCGTCACCAAATATAAAAGATAATACACCTTTTTTGGCATCGCAATATTTTAAACCGGATTTATTAATAAAACCGTGATTAGCATTTATACACATCCCATTTCTACTAATATAAATTGAATCGCGACTAGGTTTACATAGTTGTGCGCATTCAGCGTCTATCATACTGTATATTAATTCGATATCGCAATTTTTATATAAAGTTTCGGTATTGATAAAAGATTGCGGAAATCTATTCGCGATTTCGCTTCTTTCAATTAAACTTTTATACATCTTTTGATCGAATTCATTTTCCAATAAATCAGAAGAATTTACACTTAAAATAATTGCTATTACGATACTTATTACTACTATACAAAAGATTATTATAATAGAATAAAAAACTATAGAGCCCATTACTTAGGTATTTACGTGTAGCTAACACTATAGCAAATACCTCGTGGTTATAATCGCAGACACATTTGAATATTTTATATAATAACTTCTTTTGTGTTGAACGTTAATTGATTGTTTTTTTTTACTTTGAATTTGAATACACACCTACGTAGTTATAATACAAGTATTTATATAATCATTTATTTTCTATTGTATCTGAAGTTCATGTATATATAATACAATTTTTCGGTACAAATAATTACCTATTATAAAAATGTCTACAATGAATACGCAAGTGAATACTTATTTACCTATATTATACGAGGGCCGTTCAAAAAGTAAGTTTAAAGGTGCCACCGCTATCTACCATGAAACGCTAGAACTATAAAATTTCTACCACACATTCTCGTAACATTTTTGAACACTTTGCTGGAAGCGTGTTTTGATCGGACGTGTTTTATGTGTTTTATTGCGCTTGGAAATGGAAGTGCCGTTAAAAAGTGCGTCCAAATATGAGTTACGTTCCACGATTCGTTTTTTAACCGCGAAAAATCTAAATGCGTCGGAAATTCATCGAGAATTGTGTTCTGTGTATGGTAATGCTTGTATGAGTGTTCAAATGGTAACACGGTGGCGAAACGAGTTCGTTCAAGGTCGAGAAGTAGTGTACGACGAGCCACGCGCTGGGCGACCTAGCGATGCAGTAACGGACGAGAACGTCGCGCTCGTTAAACAGCTGATTGAAGAAGATGCGCGGTACACGCTGGACGAATTGCATTGCCGGCTTTTATGCAGAGGGGAGTGTAGTCGTTCCTCTATCCGAAACATCATTCACGACAAACTGGGTATGCGTAAAGTAAGCGCTAGGTGGGTACCGCGCCTTCTCTCCGACGAACACAAGAAGAATCGTATGGGCGCTGCCCTCTCCTTCCTCACCTTGTACCACGCGGAAGGTGAACAGCTGCTGCATCGAGTAGTGACTGGCGACGAAACGTGGGTATATCATTACACACCAGAATCGAAGCGTTCGTCGATGGAATGGGTGGAAAAAGGCGGGCGACCACCAAAAAAATGCAAAACAGTTTTCTCAGCCTGCAAAGTTTTAGCGACCGTCTTTTGGGATCACAAAGGAATTTTATTGATCGACTACTTGGAGAAAGGTAAAACGATAAATGCAGCGTATTATTGCGATGTTTTGGACCAATTAAAGACCGCGATTAAGAACAAAAGGCCCGGTTTATTGACGAAAGGAGTCTTCCTCATTCACGACAATGCACGCCCTCATTCAGCCCGTGTAACACAAGAAAAATTGGAAAAATTTAAATGGGATGTATTCCAGCATCCACCTTATTCCCCCGACCTCGCCCCAAGCGACTACCATCTTTTTCCGGTAATGAAACGGGCATTCGGTGGTCAAAGATTCGACAACATTGACGAAATCCGGGACGCAGTTTCATCCTACTTCAGAAATTTGGACGCCGCGCACTTCGCACTCGGAATACAAAAGCTCATACCTCGCTACGAAAAATGTTTAGAACGCTACGGCGACTATGTAGAAAAATAGAAAATTAAACGTAGATTCCGAAAATGACCTTATTTTTTTGATTACACCGTTTCTTCTGCATTTTATAAGGGCCTTAAACTTACTTTTTAAACGACCCTCGTATTAGTTATTATTATTAATTTTTATATTTTTTTTACGATATTTATTATTTCTTTATGTATAAACTTACGTATTTATTTTTTTATGTACAGGTGCCGGTAAATGTTGATGATATGCCAACCATGCCATTACTATCTAAACCAGATTTATACAAAGAATTAACATCTTTAACCGGAAGTAATATCGATCAAAACGATTATAACGATACGCCTTTAGATTACGATAAAGAAGAATTTTTAAAACAACGCGATAATAAAGAATTAAAACAGGATTACGATCGTTTATGTAATATGAATTTAAATAAATTAGATTTATATCACGAAATTTATTTATATTTACTGGAAAATATTATGCAGATTGATGATTTATATAAAGCGGTTAACGTTTTTATGAAGTATTACGAACGAGAATACTACGATTTATTTAATAAATATCAAACAATTTTACATCAGGCTCGTATTTTTTTATTATTAATTTTACGCGATAAAGAAAATTCTTTAAATAAATTTAAAAAATACGTAATGTCCTTAACTTCAACATTTCATGTTTTACATAAACCACCTGTAAAACGTTTTCGTATGCCAAGACCGTCTAAATTAAAAGTTTCTGAAAAGAAAAATGTAGAAAATAACGATGCTCATAACGCAATGCTATCTCATGAAATTTTTAAATTAAATTATATTCGATCCAAAGACGTATTTGAATTGGGTAAATTTTTTAGTCATACGCCACCAATGAATTTTGTATCTATTAATTGTTCTATTACTAAAGGAGAATTTAAATTATATACTTTGAACGGAACCGAAAGAAATTCTAAATTATTAACGAAAGGTATAATCGTAGGTTTATATAAACCAGTTTTTGGTGTCATACGATTGGAGCAAATTAAAAATTACACATATTTAAACGTCGATACAAATTTTAGTTTGGAATGTGTTAATTTTTTCGAATCTATTACACCAAATCGAAAAATTGATAGATTTCGTACAAATATATTACGAGAGCAAAAATTTATTACATTAGATAATTTAAACGCGGAAGAAAAAAATTTCGTACCATCGTCGGCGTGTTTTTTTATAGCTGATAAAATTAATATATATTGCACACACGAACATTCTAATAAATTATCGACTCAAATTTTTTCTACAATATTTATTACCGGAGATCTCAACAAATATAACGCTAAGTTTAAGATACAAAATTACGAAATTAACGAACAGAGATGCGAAATAATTCGTAAAGTATATGATGTGGAATACGAAAGCGATGAAGAAGAGATGCTGTATAACGAAGAAAAAAACTATACAGAAGAGGAATGCGATACGTTAATAAAACGAAAAAAATTAGACGATGTAAAGCGCGAAGAAATTAACGAATAATAATAAGTACAATACGGTTTAAAACATCGCGATAATAAAGAATTAAAACAGGATTACGATCGTTTATGTAATATGAATTTAAATAAATTAGATTCATATCACGAAATTTATTTATATTTACCGGAAAATATTATGCAGATTGATGATTTATATAAAGCGATTAACGTTTTTATGAAGTATTACGAACGAGAATACTACGATTTATTTAATAAATATCAAACAATTTTACATCAGGCTCGTATTTTTTTATTATTAATTTTACGCGATAAAGAAAATTCTTTAATGAAAAGAAAAATGTAGAAAATAACAATGCTCATAACGCAATGCTATCTCATGAAATTTTTAAATTAAATTATATTCGATCCAAAGACGTATTTGAATTGGGTAAATTTTTTAGTCATACGCCACCAATGAATTTTGTATCTATTAATTGTTCTATTACTAAAGGAGTGTCGCCGTCTAAAATGGAAAAAAGAACAGGAAACCAAAAAACCTGACCCTCCTAATGATTCAAAAGAAGAGTTCGGTAAACTCCAAACTATTCAAAAGAAAAAATTAACTGAAAGACAAATCCTCTCTCATGCAGGTAAAGGTATCTTTATTAAATTCGAAACAGAATTTACAAAAAATCATGAATTAATATTACTATGTGATACTGGAGCCGAATGCTCGCTTGTACGAAAATCTGTTCTAAATAAAAACATTTTAGATAACATTGACAAAAATGATACAATTATCGTAACAGGTTTCACCCAAGAAAATGAAATCACAAGTCTTGGCTCAGTAAAAATTCATTTTAAATATAATCACTCGATCTACTTCTTTAAAGCGCACGTTATTCCCGACGATGCAAGCATTCCAGTCGACGGATATTTTGGCATCGATAACATGTATAACGGTAAATTCGATATCCTTTCTAACCAAAACCTTCTAGTATCTTCTACGTATGGTCTATCCTTCCCTTTACTATCCTCTAAAGACATCGATCGTCCTATTTATTGAACCAAGAGAACCGTATCTCATCCTTTCGCAAAATGAAAACAAATACGTATTTCTTGACGATATCACCTTAAACCGATGTCGCTACCTAACTCATGCTTATCGCCTTTGCACGTTAGAAACTCTAACGACAGATACGTTAAAACCTTGCGAAATCAATTTATTACATAACTCTGAAATAGGATGTCTTACGAAAATCCTTATCGCGAAAGTTAACATATGGCAAAAACTCCACGGAGACCAATGGTTAATTATTCTACACGCAGAAACCCCAATAACCGTTTATTGTAAAAACGTCCTTTCTCTCCATACCTACATAGAGGAAATAGGAATCTTGACTATGGAACCTGGTTGCGAAGCTTCCACTCCTACCCATTATTTCCATAGCACGAAGTATGCTTATTCCGGAAATATCACGCACATCTTTCCCAACTTTAATATCACCATACCACGCAATAAAAAATATATATTGCCAGAGCCTTCTCCTCTATTGACATCACTAAAATTGTAAAAAATAATGTGAACTCATTGTCAAGTGTAAATTTGGTTTATGAGATGAATCCCGAGCTGCCAACACTAGGCGCGAGGGTCCGGAATATATTTTTTTGGCATTCTTCTGTTCTATTTAAAATCATCCTAAAATTGATTTAAAAATATAAAAACACTTTTTCACTGATTAATCGCTTTTTAAATGCTATATAAATGCATCCTACATCGAGCATCCGCGCAACTCAAGACAGTCGATTATGTATCGTTTTTAATAAGTCGTACTTCATCGATTTCGATATTCAATTATTATTACGAATGTCAATTAAATCGCTTGTGGCATTTTAATTTAACAGTCTACACTCGCGTTTTATTTCTGTATACGACATTTACATATTCATTACGCGATAGTAATCTCAAGATTTATTGGAGAAGTGTTCCATTTCTCATAATCAAACGAGTTCCTGTTTTTTGTGTACGACGACATTACCTCGAGCGAAAAGCATTCATTATAATTTTTATAATTTCCAAAATAAGGTGTTAAAAGTAAAAGGTAAGTTGTAACCATCAAATTTTTCAGAGAATAATGATTATAGAATACATAGTTATCAGTTACTGTAGTCAGCAAAATTGGATAGAAAAGAAGAAAACGAAAAATACATTAAAACGCCAAAATAACAACAAAAAGACAATAAGAACATTCTTTCAATTATTTGGATATTCCAGCTAAAGTGATGAGAAGCTTGATGATAATGAGCGAGGTTCAATTATAAAAACGTGCATTTCTACGAGAGAAGAGCTAATAGGTGCTTTTTTGTATTTCTGTGCCCTGAGAACACCATGCATCTACACATATTAGCTATTATAAAAATTATAAAAACAAGCAACAAACTGTTCATTCCTTACATACCGGTTCGTTATTCAGTGAAAAACTAAGAGATAATGCAGGATGTGACAAAGATGATGTACAATTCGCTAATAAAGTTTCATTCACTTCATATTTATCCTTGTTAGTAGTTATAACAGGATCATTTCTTGGTAACCCTGAAATTAAATTTAGAATTCGAAGAACCCATTTGGCAATTCTACGAATGCGTTTGCAAATATAGTCTAATCAGTGAAATATGTACATATCCTACACTTACAAACAACAGAAAGATGTTCTATGGCTTCCTTAGCTGTATAGATATAATCAAGAGTCACTTCACATTTTATCTGGCCATTAAATTCGTATCCTATTTCTTGTAAAGTTACTTGAGTTTCGTTTGAACGATTCAACTGAAATAATATAAATTATGTGGAGTCGAATTTTTAAGTACGCTTAACAGATTCCGTACATTATATATGTACATACTTACACGAAATCGATAGAATTGAAAAAAAGATATGGGATAAGATTAGACCAAACGTTTCAACAACGTTCGGAACCTAGTTGGCTCGCGCTCACTGTCTGATCGAAGCTTTATTATTCCAATTGTAACGTTTTTTAAACATACTAGTGCCTCCTCGCCCCTTCGGAGCTCGCAATAAAAATTAAACGTAGAAAAAGAAGTTATTTTATCAGACAAGTACTGCTACGTTCCAAACTGCACAACCCAATTTATTCTTACTTGTTACACCCACCAAGAGTTCTTCCTTTCAGGATTGGCTCGCCCCTTTGTACCTTTGTATACCTGCCATTTTAAACAATTTTACAACTTGACCCTTGCTCTTGCCCATGTACAAAGCTTTTATTGAAATTTATCACCGTTTTTTCCCTTTGTATACCTGCTATCCTTTATACCTTTTACACCTGCTACTCGAAACAATTTTATGACTTCACCTTTGCACATGTACAAGGCTTTTATTAAAATTTACAACCTTCTTTTACTTTGTATACCTGCTATTCTTTAAATACCTTTTATACCTGCTATTCAAAACAAGGGTGCGCGCGCATCTTAAAACCAATTTCATTTTAATTTTAATATACAGAGAGACATTTTCTTCGTATGATGTGTTTATCAAAAGCGCTCGTATGCAATTTTTCGATGTATTAATTCTGCACATATAAATTATTTTCGAACTGAAACTACATTAGTGGCAACTTATAATTAATTGAGTTGTACCAATTTGTATTATTTAATATTCGGTCTGTGAGATTGTTCCAATATTGGTACCAAAAAACAATAGTTCTAGAGTAACATATTGATTGAGATTAGTACCTAGTATTAAGATACGTAGGTTAAATTTATTCATCGTCCCTTTCTTTTACTTTAAATTGTATGTGAACCAGTTGTCGATTTGTTGTTTGGATTGTTAAATAAATTGACACGATTATTAATTGAGAACTTTGGTATTTATTTATGTTTGGTAGTGGTAAGCCAGATTCACGTAACTGATCCCCAAATCCCAAAGTAGCATATTGGTAAATTGAAAAATCAACTAGTAAATTGAAAAAATCAACTGTAATCTCCGAATTTACAATCGCCGTTGTCGCAAAATCAAGACCGCTGTAGGTCAATAATAATTCAAACAAATTGTATTTTTTTTTGGTCCAAACTGATAGACATAAGATTTATTATTTTGTCAATTTTTGTTTAATTTTTTGAATTTTGGTATTTGCCTTTTAGATTAAACTAAAAATAGTCTATCGATTAGCTCTTATTAGTTTGTTCATTTATTTTCTTCGATTAAAATTACCACAAAGTCGTGTCTTCTTTTACTTTTTGTGAACCTATATGTCAAAAACGGGTTGTAGCCAATGCGTCTACCCTGACATCATGTGTCTATTTTTCAACAAAATTTGACCCCTCGTTTCTGGCTTGGGGGCAAATACGTGGACCCTGGCTTAAGCCAGGTGAATGTCACACTGGGATTTAGTGTTTTAAAAACCCATAGTTAATGCGAATGAAGATGACTAAAAAACTGAAAATTATATCGCTGAAATGTGTAGAGTATATATAATTCATGAAAAATTATATTTCATGACGATTCAAGTAAGTAAGTAAATTCTACCAATATAAATTTTTTGTAAGTATCTTACATTAATTTTAGTGTTGCCTATAGGAAAGGTTTTCCAGTGGGGTGTCAATATCGGATCGTATCTAAAAAATTCCCTTTCGCCTCTGTACCATTTTACTGAGAGTAACGAAGAACCTTCTAAATCGTAGTAACAATACAAAGTAACTTCATCGCGAAATTTCACTTCCCACGAGTCTGCTTTCAAAGTCACATTCAGCTCGCAAAGCTGCTCTGTAAAAATCATAAACATCCGGAACGGTTTAATCAAAAGTTAGTATACGTAGTTATATACATTAAAATGTTTTTACAGAATGAAATTCATTGTGCATTTCTAGCCCATAAAATGCGAGTTGACGATGTATTGAAGAAAAATAAGAAATTTTATGTGATAGAAAAAAAAAACAAGTTTATTTTTGATTTCAGCGACAAATTTTAAACTAAAAACAATCAAAACGAGAACAGCTTTTCAAAAGTTTGAATATGTAGGCCTGTGTTATGCATCTCACAGAGCATGTTTCAGATATTTCGCAAAGGAGTTACGCTAACGATTTTTATCCACTAGATTTTTTTTTTTTTTAATGTGGTGCTGCAACTAATAACAGTCCTATTCCAAAATTTGTGGTATATAACCAGATGAGCCCGAAAAGCTTGGATGAAGTTGTGAAAGAGTTTGACACCTGTGACTTTTAACTTGTTTAATATCCCGAGCAGTATGACCATAGCTATAAGAACAGGTGCGAAACTGGGCGGGTATTGGGGGTCAAAACCTAAAAATAGTTTTTCAATTTTTTTTTTTACCATGATAACGCTTTGGCGCAATTATGAAATCGATAATTTTAGATGTCTCCTTCAGGGATGTTAAGATGCACGCATTTAAAAAATCGATCGAAAATATTTTTTCACAAATAAGAAGGAACGCAGGAAACGTTTGTATCAGAAATGAAACGATCAAATTATTATAACGATGGCAACCTATTTACTTATTATTAGACCATTTTGCTAAAAAGAAAAGTAATGTAGAGATCACAGAAATGAACCTCGATATCAAATGCTTACATTCCGAAGTTTCAACGCGCTTTTCAAACGATAGAATGAAATACTCGTGAAAGTATTAAAAATCAATATAATTGGAAAATGTTGTACCATATTACCATGCATAACAAATGCAGTTTTGAAGAAGAAAATATGTGAATACTTTATTTATTCACTACAATAAATGATCTGTTCATAATTCATTTTTTGCCTCAAAGAATTCAAATCTTTCATTACTGATCGAGAAGTTATAATTAATAACGAACATAAGGCTCTTCAATTTCACTATACATCCATTTCAAGCTAAATGTAGTTTCAGTATCTCGAACTTCCACACTTTGATGTAACGTGGGAGGTGGGTTCGATGGTTCCCTTGAAAAAGGGGTTTCTTTGAATGTAATCACCGCCACGCTACATGAAAAAGAAAGTTTCTAATTTGGTTGGGTATTTCATAAATAAATTGATTATAACATTTATACTCCAATTAAATTTAGTTTTATTAGCTGTCGCAGTCTATCAAAAATATATACAGCAAAATAAATCCAACAAATATTTCAACTAAAGGAACAAATAAGACTTCTGCAAAAATTGTAAAATCTATTCAAAATAAAATTAGATAGTTTTGTCATGATAGAAATGAGAAATTTTCGGCATTGTATGCAATAAACTTGACGATTTTCGGAGTATTTTAATAATAAAGGTATAAGCTGGATAAAATCAATTTTTCCACTTTATATCATTTAATGAATAGTAACTGGTATGTTTCCTTCTAGCATAGTAAGCAGGGACGTACCGAAAGGGGGGGGGGGCTTTTGGAAAGTTGGTAAATTTGGAGTTTTAGCGTAAAGTTGGTAAACTTGACCACTTGCGCAGTATTATTACAGCTATTTTTAAATGTTTTGAAGACTAACAAGACTGTGACATACATCGTATTTAACAGTTGGTAAAATTTTATGATATCAGTTGGCAATTTTTGGTTTTCTCCCCATGTCCTCGATACGCCCCTGATAGTAAGTGAACAAATAATTACATAAAAAATATTTTATGCATTGTTTAAGCTACAACAAATTTTTTCATAATTCATTTGAATGTACACCCTTTCATTAAATTTTGATGAATCTAAACGAAGAAAATCTCATGACTCATGAATCGAAATACATGAGTATTCAACTCAACTGTAGTGAAAATTTGAGATAATTGCATAGAGTTAACACCGAACATTTTTTTTCCTTGTCTACAAGTCAAAATTTTTAATGATATAGACGACTAATTTCTTTTTCTTTTCTTTTTTTTTTTTGATTGGTGGTGTGCTCCAAATATGCTACAATGTCCAATCTTCCTTTTATTTCTCTTTTTTTATAGGAATTGACACGTAGTATCAGTGCTTGATCTTTTTTCCAGTTATAATTTTTACGATATATATTAAAAATTTTAAACTTTATATTCAATTTTCACACTTTTTCGCACCGGAAATGATAATAAGACACGTAAAAGAAGTATTTGTTCCGCACCAGCATATTTTTTGAGCTCGTAAACTTCAAAAATTGAATAAAACGTTCTGAGGACTCACCAAAAACCTCAATTACCAGATACATTGAGAAGTAAGTAAGGAGTCCTCAGAATGTACCAAATGCAAATACGCATTATTACATACATATTACACACATAGTTACATACATAGATTTATTCATTTTTTTTCTCTTTTCAGGACAGAAATTTGTAAGGCATAGTACATAGTAATAGCTTTCAGATTCCAATTTTTCTAATTTTTTTTTTGTTTCGATTTTTTTTTCAGCTGAAATCGTAAGTGATGAAATTGGTCCATCAAATTTTTCAACAACTTAAAATTTTATGAAGTATTTCATTACGTAATTTTTTTATTTTTTTTGGTTCATGAGTATTAAGCGGTAGGATGGGGAATTGATTGCAATTTACAAATGTGTGCTAAAAGTACATCATTCAGTTTATTCAATCTGACCAAATGTAAAGGAATAAATATAATATTATTACATAATGAAATCAAAAACTAGACCAACACTAATCATAAAGAAATTCCTCACACATTTTTTCTCTTTTATACATGACTACTTTTTATTAAACATTTTTTCTTTATTACTATTACCTTTAACCCAAGTTTCCATATCATCGTTTCAATGTTATAATGTATCACTCTAACCAACTAACTTAGTATTTACATAGTACAGCACAAGAAATCTCTAATGCATGAAAAGAGATCGGGTTATCAATATCATTAGCATCAGTGTCCAGCACGGCTCTATGTTCACAGTACCGAACTACCAATACATTAACATACGCTTACATTAAAATAGATCTTCGTTGTTCACGCTCAAAATAAAGCTTGTGAAAGATCATTAGTTGATAAACTGTCACTGGTCCACAAATCTTGGCCAGTACCTCGACATATATTTGTGTTCAGTAACGCTGTACAGTCAAGTCTCGAGTATACTATACAGTATACATGATTCTATAAAAAGAATCTTTATACAACATACAAAGCTTGACAACAATACTTGCATCAATCAAGTTCACTGATGATATTGAAGAGTCCTATTCAAAATTCCTACCCGTTCATCATTAGGCTTTTACGATGTAAATACCAAGAGGCTGGTAACACTAGATTGTATTTCTAAGTAATAAATCAACTCTGGAAGTTCAGTTACCATTATAAATAATCTCAATGACTTTCCAAAAAAAATTCCTTTACTTGAAAACATCGTACAGATCGAATACTGAATTTTGTGTAACATTTGTATCAACACGCTCAATCACCGCAAATCCATGAACAAATACGCTACGCAGTTGGTAAAAATAATGTCTTACGTAAAGCAGAAAAAAAAACCGAAAATTAGATACCCATTAGTCATACCAATAAGTAATAACATACTTTTGGACAAAAAAATCACGTTCAATGACGTTATCTGTTAGCACGAAGGAAATGAAGAAGACAATCCAAGAAAATTAAGATAAGGTATACGAGATATTTTCTTAAAGAAAAGCCAAAAACACTTCTTTTTCGTCATAAAATTTTTAATGAATCGAAAATAAAATGTCACTTGTGCGATATATTTTACATGCTGAAAACAAATAAAAGATACTTGGAATTTCTTTCTTAAATGACAAAGTTGGCCCAGATGGAAGCTACTTCAAAGTAACAAATAATTAACAGCTCAAGTCATTATAAATCTCGATGAAAAAAATAATCCAATATACTATCAGTGATAAAATTGAAAAGAAAATCGCTCTGTTTAGAGACTTTACAGCTCCTATTGTTCAAGATGTTTTCTCTATGCAATTAACTTCTAAAACACTACAGAACTAAAAGTTACCTCTTGAAATAGCGAAATAAATTATGTACTGACAAATAACAAAATATAATATGTACAAATTCGAATGTGATATTTTTTTTTTTGATAATTGGAAAAACGGAATTTCAAAATGAATATAAACATTATTCAAAGTACCCCGATAAGTGACTTTTTGACTAATTTAAAGTTGTAAACTTAGTTGGTA
>VFXL01000218.1:0-36746 GCA_009761765.1 Phenacoccus solenopsis | reverse complement strand
TATAACCACCCTACACGTATCTTTTCATTATTATTAATTATTCATTTACCATGAAAATTGTAATATGTATCTAACATTAATGCATATGTATGTATCATTTAATTTTTTAAGAACACTTTATAAAGTCGCGAGGACGCTCCAAAATTTCGGGGGGGGGGAAACTTGTAACGACGTAAATTAACAAAAATTCCGCGACCTACTTCGTCAGTTCATCGGCTTCAAAAATTCCAGAAGTCCGAGGAAATGGCGAAATAGGTAACGGTACCATCGTACGATACAAAACCTAACGGTTAAATCGTACGATGGAAAAACGCACGTTTGCTAGCTGAGCCAGCAGTTCTGGTGGCCCAGCTAGGAAACGTACGAAAGGTTTTTTGACAGTCAGTCAGTCAGTTGAGTCAGTCAGTTGAGTCAGTTTCGAATTAGACCATCGACTTGAAAATACTTATGAGAAGATATCGTCCTCGCGGCTAGTTAGGTTTTAAGAAAAAATTCAAGTACGTTTGTTAACTATAATCAAACTTGATTAAATATTTTAAAAGAAAAAAGCTCGCGTTATTTTATTGCGTAATTTTTTTCTTTCACTTCGAGTTCTATCCGATCGACTAAACGGATCGAAGTTTAAAAATCGCGGGGCTTCCGACTAATTTGAAATCAAAATCAAGAAGTGCGTTGGTTTATCCTGAGCTGGAATAGCCGACGTCACAACACAAAAAACG
Organism: Phenacoccus solenopsis; assembly: GCA_009761765.1. NCBI lineage: Eukaryota > Metazoa > Arthropoda > Insecta > Hemiptera > Pseudococcidae > Phenacoccus > Phenacoccus solenopsis. The sequence goes on along the minus strand of VFXL01000218.1, from coordinate 36,027 downwards.
AAATTTCCTCAAAAAACAGTTTTTGCTCTAACTCTCTTCAAAATGCACTTTAGAAGCTGAAATGTAGATATGTTGGTGTCCGTGACTCACTGTTTCATATGAGATCAAAAACAAAAAATTTGAGCTATTTGCTCCTTCTCCAGCCTTCCTCAAAATTGAGTGATCCGCCATTTTGAAATTTATCGAAAAAACAAAAAAGGTAGTTCTGCCCATTTTCAAGAAGAGTCTCTCACCAAATTTTAAGCGAATTTTATGAATACTCGCCGGCGCTACGCGTGGGGAAAAAAATATATATATATAGTTGTTAATATTGTTGCGAGATCCATTATATTCACAGTGACTGCGAGATCCGATTTGAGATTTTGCCAGATTTGTGATTAGGATGATGAATACAGTTTTTTGGTGTAAAAGTTTTGAAAAAAAGAGCATGTGAAGATGAAAAGTTCAAATTATGTATAATCCGCGCTTTTCAAAAATGTTGATGAACAACAAAAAAAATAAACTTATTAGACGCCCAAGTAACCATTTGAATGAACGCCGAATCTCTCTCTGCACTGTTACTATAGAGGCGTATGTGTAGAAATGATCTCGGTTTACATGGTTATATATATACCAAAAAGTTTCGACATTTGCCAGATGATTACAAATGGTCTGAACGCAAAGATTTGAAGACCCTAGCCTCCCCCGACCTTCCCTTCCCAAATCAGGTAGGCTATAATAGCTGTCGTTTTTGGGTTAAAAACTCAGCTAAAAAAAAATGTGAAAAAAAAACTAAGAAAGGAAACACCTTAAGTCGCAGTCTCAGATTTTGCTCGACTAAATTATAAACTCGAGTATATCATTAAAAAACCTATTAATAAAATTTCAGCTGCCAGTAAGCAATTTTCTCGCGGTTGCAGGTATTTTTATTTTTTAAAGCACTTTTAAACATGTAGGTACTACAAAGCAAGAATTCGTGAATGGTGTTTTATTATTTTTCTCCAACTTCCTTATTTTTCTATTTTTATAAGTAAATGTAATATTTTCATATTGCTAGGTATGTCTTAGAAATAGGAGCTTTAAAGGCATTTTGCTGAAAGCCAAACATCTTGAGAAAATAAAATAATAACAAAAACCGGTTGAAAATGTTTTTTTACGTAGATTACGAATTTATGTTTTCATATTTATAGTTGGAACTCGGAATAAGTGAGGGAGGGGGTATGAGGGTGTCTTATTTTTACCTAAGCTTTCGATTTAAAATTATAGCCATTACAGTCTACCTAATTTGTGAAAAAGTGGGAAAGGTGGGATTTCATATTTTTACCTTTCAGCTCATTTACAACTAGGGTAAGTGCACCAATTATTGACACCCTTAAGGATTTTTTTACACGTTTTCCAATATTTCCCCCAAACTATGAATGGTAGCAAAAATCTGAATATAGCATATGAAACTACATCATTTAGGGAATATTTTGACCTATTTACATTCGAGTCTACCCTCATTGGTAACCCCGCTAAGAACCCCCCAAGGTGAAAAAGTGAGATGTCCCAATTATTTGACACCCTAACACCAGTTATTTCGCACCCCCTTGTACCGATTATTTGACACCCCAACGATTCATGTTAAATAAATAATAAATTGCTAAAATTGTAACAAATACAAATTTATTTAAAATAATTGGTAATAATGGCCCAAAATTAACGAAAAAACTTTATTTTGAAGAAAAACGTGTTGGTGTCAATTATTTGGAGCATGTCAACTAATTGGTACACTTACCCATGGCAGATATTGAACTTTTGTTACATATTTTTGTTGAGTAAGCTTTCCTCCATTAGCTTGAAAATTTAAAAAATGCGAAAGAGTCAAAAAATTTTCTGATACGTCGATAGGATCAGACCCAACGTAAACAAGTGATCTTGAATTTAACGTCATCTCAGTTTCGGCCAAAACGAATCGTAGTTCAGATACGCGAAGTAAAACTCTCTGAAATGAGCACCGAAGGCACGATTTAACAGATTTAATTAATCGTTTATAAACTTCACCCATCCATGGTGACAAATCTGAAATTAATTTCCGTTCGCAATTATTCCACAGCATCAGATCTGTAACATTCTCAGTTTCAAAAATTGTTTTAGGTACCTTTTTAAATTGTACAGCATTATCAGAAACAATTTTTGTTGGAAATCGTCGTAAAGCGCAGAAATTCCTCAGAGCGAGAATGAAGTCATGAGTAGTCATATTTTCAATCAATTCTAAATGAATGGCTCGAATGATTAAACACCTGAATATGACAACGTATACTTGTTTTACATCACAACAACTTGCATAAATCTGTCCAATAAAATAAATTCCAGTATAGGAAAATGTATCATAATGAAATTCGTTCGAGTGGTAATGAAGGAAAAGTAAGAGTCGCTGCTAAAGATCCACCATGGTCCTACAATCGATGCATGTCTGTAAGATTCTTGAAATTTCAATTCTACCCTTCGACCCCGCTCTCTCAAATAAAGGAGATTGAATTGCTATTTTTTTCAAATTGAAAGCAACAAAGTAAGAACATATATTCACAGATCAGATGGATAATTTTTCATCCCAATGACCAGTAAATAATTAAGTATACATATACGACTGATGTTCATAATATTTGGAAGTAATAAGGAGATCATGCCGAATTTCCACCCTGCAGAGGTTCCCGAACCCAAACACCGACGAACCGGAATTACACAATGGAAAATGACCCGGCTGTTGTCGCCCGAAAGAAAACAAAGCCTCGGTTTATACTTCAGTTTAGTAGATCACACCGCAACAGGCTCGCGAACATCCTTTATAAACAAAAGTGAGCAGCCGAAACGGTAGATTTAATCTGCGGGACAAATTTACAAAGTTAGCATTTGTTCTATTCGGCTGGAAGGACTCCTAAGAACACGATTATTCACCGGGTCGCTCGAAGCGATAGCTTGTGTGGCAAAAACACGAGAACATGACAACGATTTCGATTTCTCGAAAGAGGTACACAGGAGAGGTATATGGGGAAAAAACCTTTGTGCGGCGCACATTGCGAAGCAGATAAGATTTTAAACTCAGTCTTCGAACATAGCGTGAAAGATCTAATTACGAGAAGTGTTCGTTGAAGTGGCCAAGCGAAATGGTATCGGTGTGAGCCTGAGGTTAAATTAAAAAGCACCGCGCGTTCGGAACACATATAGAACTTTGAGAATCATTGATTAGGAAATTGCACGCTTTATTAGTCCGGATTACGCGCCGGTTTTCGAAAAGGGCATTATACGGTTGCAACGAAATTACATTGGTAGTGACGGTGTAGGCAATTTGGCGGTAAATTGAGGATACGAAATTAATGGATTCAAAATTGACTGCGCCTGTAGCTGTACCATTAGTGTTAATATGAATACACGAGTATGCTTTACTTGGTCCCATTATTCCGATTTATTAATTAATCGAACCGGGGCTTTTAATCGTAATGTACGACATTTTTACGCACTCGTGTACAGTAATCATGAAACATATTTTCAAAGAATTTTTACGCGACAATTTCAAAAAAGAGAAATGTAAGCAGCCATGCGGCATTACTGGAGCTGAGTTTTCAATAAGGGCTTATTGGCATTTAAATGTATAATTTTGTCAGCAGTTTTCGATCGTTCTTTTACTCACGCTATATTTCAAGGACAATAATTCCTCCTCATCCCTCTCACAATAAAGTACGAAGGTAAAATTCATATATACATGGTGAAAATACGAAACATATATAAAATAAAAACTTAAGCAGCCATGCCGCATTACTGGAGCTGAGTTTTTAACTGGGGCTTGTTTTGATTTAGTAATAACCTTGCTTAACCGTTCATCACTACAGGCCACACCCAATACCAAGTCTGAAAACCCCTACCCTATCCTTTCCAAAAACACCTAAGAAGTTGAATTTGGCACAAATGTAGTATTTCTTGCCATGAAATAATCATGCGAACACATATTTCTCAAATTATAACTATTTGAGGGGCCTCAAATTATCTTCAAATTTTGTAAATCCGCCATTTTGGATCCATTTTGACTCAAATTTAAGTGGTTATATTCTGGTCACAAACTAATCCTACACACAAAGTTTGACCATTCTAGGCCGATTTGGTGATGAGATATGGAAGATTCATGAAATTTCCTGCAGCAATTTCCCCTCCAAAAGCCGTTTTTTGCTCTAACTCCCCTCCAAAATCACTGAGGAAGCTAAAATCAAAATACGTTTGTCACTTGGGCTCATTTTATCATATGACACAGCAATAAAAAATTTTCGACCCCTCCTGTACCCCCACCACTATTTTAGGTTGGTAACCCCGCCTTCCCCCTCCAACATCATGTATGGAAGTGAATTCGGGATATAGTATACAACTTATCCCCAATAACCATATGAATTCATATTAATTACATTTTTACCAACTTGAGGCTCCTCAAGCTCTACTCAAAATTTTGATAATCCGCCATTTTGAATCCATTTTGATCCAAATTCAAGAGGTCATATTGTGGTCACCAACTAACCTCACACACAAAATTTGACCTCTTTAACTTGATTTGGTGGGGAGATATGGAAGATTCAAGAAATTTCATGACTCAAAACTTCCTCAAAAAGCCGTTTTTTGATCTAACTCCTCTCAATATGCACTTAGGAAGCTGAAATTTGGATATGTTAGTATCCGTGACTCACTCTTTCATATGAAATCAAAAACAAAAAATTTGAGCTATTTGCCCTTCTCCAGCCCCCCTCAAAATTTGAGTGATCCGCCATTTTGAAATTTATCGAAAAAACAAAAAAAACTATTTTTGCGCATTTTCAAGAAGAGTTCCTCACCAAATTTTGAGCGAATTTTATGAATACTCGCCGGCGCTACGCATGGGGGAAAAAATATATATATACCAAAAAGTTGGACATTTGCCAGATGATTACAAATGGTCTGAAACGCAAAGATTTGAAGACCCCACCCTCCCCTGACCTTCCCTTCCCAAATCAGGTAGGCTGTAATAGCTATCGTTTTGTTAAAAACTCAGCTAAAAAACCTTAATTTGGCACCTCTGTATAAAAACACGAAATTAACACGAAATTCGACCAAAATTCTTCAAAAAGCACAAAATATTCCTTTATTAAATTTTTAGAATTTTTCTCAGATTTTTTGATTACTTGCTAAAAAAATTCAGTAAAATTATTAGTTGGTTTTCTCTTGAAATAATTGCGTTTTTTTTTTTCAATGTTCGATTCATATTTACCTACTTAAATAATGTATCAAAACGTTACTCATCATGATGGGTCAATATTTTTTTTTTTCTTCAAAAAGTGAATAAGGTGGGCACAATAATAGCTAAAATGGCCTAAAAAGAATCTCATAAAACTTTCAGTCCCATAACTCAGTTTTTAGACCTCCTCCATTCTCATATTTTATCGTCCAAAAACTGAAAAAAAATTACTCATCATTTTTTTTTAATATAAAAGGTCTAAACCAGTTTTACATTTTTTTATTTTTTTTTATGTATGTATTTACGCGCCATTTACAGCTGCTATGGCTAGAGGCGCATCGATGTGTTGGTTTTAGATAAGTGCCTTCGAAAAGCAGCAATTTTAGTCATTTTCAAAAATAAATGCCAAAAGAGTAATTCATTGGTCTTGTGCAAAGTATGGGCTTAATGTTGGCTTTTTTCAGACTCATGAAGCAAAATATGCTCGATTTTTGTTCCACGAAGGTTTCAAAACCTGAATTTTGTAATATTTAAATATCAATATGAAGTCATTTGAAAGGTAAAATGCGATTTTTTTTAGAAGCTTTGTGTGTCAAAAATCAATCATATTAAGTCTAAAAAAATGTAAATTAAGCCCATTTGCTGCACATGACTAATAAATTACCCATTCGTCGTTTATTTTCTAAGTTAACCAAAATTATTTTTTTTAAAACAGTAACTGCTAACTTTGAAAAAAAATTGGCAGGTGAAATTTCTTTCAGTCTTTGGAAGACAAAATGTAACTTCAAAAGGTAAATAAATTTGGAATTGCCAAAAATTCGTTTTTTTTTTTTTTTTTTTTTTTTTTAATAAAAATATTTAAAACTTCAACTTCATTTTGAGAGTGGGGGGAGGTGAAGTTTGAAAATTGAGTGGAGAAGCTAAAATTTTTATCATATCCTTTTGAGGTCATTTAGCAACTATCGTGATCACTCGCAACTCTTGAAAAAATATATATATCAGCCCACCCTATTACGCCTATAGTCTATACCTTGCTCTTATATCGAATTTGAATACGAATTTTTTTAAATTTTGCAGAGTTATACTAAGAGCGTCTAACCAAATTTTCAGTAATATTCTTCCATATTCATCATTGCTAGACGCGGAGGGGGTATGTAAATAAATAAATATGGTCCATAGCTACATATCGTGACAGAAAGTTGGTCATTTACCATGGGATTACAAATGACCTGATGAGCCAAGATATGGAATCTCCCTTCCTTGCCCTCTCCCTCCCAAATCGGGTAGGTTGTAATAAATATCATTTGTAATTAAAAACTCAGCTAAAAATTCTAGGAACTTTTCAGCCTTTGTTCATACACTGGGAAAAAAAAATTATCTCAGACACTTTTCTAAACTCGACAGGAGTTGGAAATAAACCCTGCTCGGTTCTCTTGAGAATTTGTTTGTTTTTTTTTTATTTTAATAAATTCTCACGGTAACGTACCGCCAAGTAGAAATTAAAATCGTGGAAAATTTTCGTTTCGGTTATTAAGAAAAATTTAATATACGTAGTCGCGAACGTAGGAAAAGATGTAACGAAAATTCTCGAAATTTTCTCCTACTTTATGGTATTTGGGGCGAAAATATCGTTAATTACGGTACTATTAGTTTGGTTTTACGAATTTCGCGAAAACTTGAGAAACATTCCGCACTAATTGAAAATAACTTTTAAGCGTTTAAAGAATGCAATTACAATTTATACGGGACGAACGTGTATAGGAAAAAAGAGCCTTTTATTGGAAACTACATAAGCGTTGGAATAGTTGAGTGTTTATCGATTAACACGTTAATTAAAAGTTATGAGAGCGCAAAAAACTCGGCAATTTATTTCCTTTAAGTAATTATTTGCGAATGCGGTTTGACACTTCGATTAGATTATTTCAAGGAGCGTTACAACCATCGACGTTGCTATTGTCCGTTCGTGCGGTAGAACCGCCGCGCCGGCATTATAGACGCAATTTATGGGGTTTTAGCGCGAGTAAAATGATTACGAAGCGAACGGCACGGAAATTGTATTAAGGGTTCGTCCGAATATTACGAGCAAAGGGAAAAATCGTGTAGGTGTGACGCGAATGTGCAGGTTCGCATTTGAAAAATTGTCAAATTTAGCGTAAAATGAGTAATTACTGTTGGGCGAAAGTTTTCGTTTCGGGAAACGGATTCGATGATTCGTTTATTTCGAGTGATTTTTTTCACCGATTTTAGGGCGGAAATTTCTATATTCAAACAGTTTAATATGAAATTACAGGATACAGATAGATAAAAAATTTTTCGGAAATGGGAAGCATGTTTTTTTGTTTTTGGATGTAGGATGCTTTCTGATGAGAATATTTTATTTCTCTCTATTAGGCGCTACAATTCGTTATTTTTATTGTATTTTCACGAATTTCGTAATTTTACTCGGTTTTTGAAGCTTTGAACGTTCTCCACCTCCCCTCCAAATTTGCTCTAGCTGCTAAAATTCTTGTAGTGAGGTTTCCAAGTAATATGCTTTCCATCAGTTTTTGTCCGGTCCAAATCAATGATTACAGTTCGGAAGATGCTCTTATTAGATCAGAAATTTTCAAAATCATAGATTAAGGTCACCTTTGTGGATACGACATAGAAGATGAAATAATCATCAGAATTTCACCAAAAATGAAGAATATAAAAGCTATTACAATTTTTAAGTTTTAATTTTCAAACAGTTTTTGTTTTGTTCTGTTTATTTATTTGTTTGTTTTTTTTTTGTCTGGTTAAGAACAAAATTTCATTTTCAAGTTTGAAAAATGTTGATTTTTTCATTAAAAAAAAAAATAAATAATAATAATAATAATAATAATACGTAAGCAGCCATGCCACATTACTGGAGCTGAGTTTTCAACTGGAACTTGTTTTGATTTGGTAATAACCTCGCTTAACCTTTCATGACTACAGGCCACACCCAATACCAAGTCTGAAAACCCCTACCCCATCCCTTTCAAAACCAAGTTGAATTCGGAAAAAACGTGGTATTTCTTGCCATGAAATAATCATATGAACACATACTTCTCAAATTATAACTTTTGAGGATCCTCGAATTATCTTCAAATCTTGATGATCTACCATTTTAGATCCATCTTGACTCAAATTGAAGAGGTCATATTCTGGTCATTAACTAGTCCTACGCACGAAGTTTGACCTTTTTACTCCGATTTTGTGATGAGATATGGATGATTCATGAACTTTCTTACCCGAATTTCCCCTCCAAAAGCCATTTTTTGCTCCAACTCCCCTCCAAATTCACTTGAGAAGCTAAAATCAGAGTAAAATAGTCACTTGGGCTCATTTTATCGTATTACGTAGCAATAAAAAATTTTCGACGTCTCATGTTCCCCCACCACATTTTAAGTTCGATAAGCCCCCTCTCCCCTCCTAACATCATGTATGGAGGTGGATTGGAGATATAGTATATTTCTTATCCTCAATATTCATACGAGTTCATATTAATTACATTTTTACTAACTTAAGGCTCTTCAAACTCTACTCAAATTTTGATAATCCGCCATTTTGAATCTATTTTGATCCAAATTCAAAAAGTCACATTTTAGTCACCAACTAACCTCACACACAAAGTTTGATCTCTTTAACTTGATTTGGTGCAAATATGGAAGATTCAAGAAATTTCATGACTCAAAACTTCCTCAAAAAGCCGTTTTTTGATCTAACCCTTTTCAAAATACACTTAGGAAGCTGAAATTTGGATATGTTAGTGTCCGAGATTCATTCTTTCATATGAAATCGAAAACAAAAGATTTGAGCTACTTACCTCTTCTCCAGCACCCCTCATAATTTGAGTGATCCGCCATTTTGAATTTTTTCAAAAAAAAAAGTATATTTTCGCATTTCTAAAAAGACTCTCTCACTAAAGTTTGAGCAAATTTCATTAATACCCGCCGACGCTACGTGCAGGCCACAAAAAAATTTCCTCAAAAACTGGTTTTTGCTCCAACTTTCCTCAAAATACTCTTAGGAAACTGTAATTCAGATGTGTTGGTGTTTGTGACTCGCATTTCATATGAGATCAAAAACAAAAAATTGAGATATTTCCGCCTTCTCCAGCTCCACTGAAAATTTGAGTGATCCTCCATTTTGAATTTTTTCGAAAAAATAAAAAATTTCGTTTGGCGTGGGGAAAAAAAATATATATACCAAAAAGTTGGACATTTGTCAGATGATTGCAAATAGTCTGATACGCAAAGATTTGAAAACCCCACCCTTCCCCGACCCTCCTTTCCCAAATCAGGTAGGCTGTAATAGTTGTCGTTTTTTAGTTAAAAACTCAGCTAAAAATATGACTTTTTTTGTTTTTGTTTGTTTTTTTTTTTTCTAATGAAAAGATCAACATTTTTGAAAGTCATTCGAATACAATTTAGGAAACATATTGCGAAGAAAGAGGGCATCATTCGAAGTAGGGAATAAGACCTTGCTAAGTCAATTCCTTGGTGAGATTTTTACGGTCAATGTCCTCTGGACTTGTGGTAAGAAGAAGTAAAATTCATTTACTCACTCATATGATGAAATAAGTCTTATAATTCGACATTACAAAATTACAGTATTCAGTCTCATAAATTTTCGAATACATTTTAGGTCTATTAAGAGTGGAAGTATGGTGTTTATGGTGCTGAATAACTTTTCGAGTAGATTTAAATCTATACTGTGTACTGTGTTGTGTACTCGCTGAAATTATTCGGTTCCATTTACCTAATATGACATATGACATGGCTGCTATGTTTTTCTACTCTTACATTGTTCGAGTGTATTTGAGAGTTTAAAGATCATTTCACTCACTGTGGAATTGAATTTTGTAAAGAAAATGCATTATCTTTTATTCTCGATTCTTTAGCTGGTATTTCTCAGGAGTACATTTTTATATTCGAAATTTCAAGCTTGACAATTTCTTACTCAGTATTACTAGGTGGTATAATTTCACGTATGAATTTTATTTAAAACATCAAGAATGCCAGTTTACGTTCTTCAGCTGCAAATTGTACGGGAAAATCGAATTTTCGCGTAAAAAAAACCACTCGTGAAATTAATAATTTATGGAGAAGTGAAGAAATTCGTTCTATGAGTACGATAGCGTATACAGCGTTATTTTTCAATTTGAAAAATTCAACGCGTTTCCAACGGCGTCGCTAAAATTTACCTCCATAAAAGGCGCTCAACGCTCAGAATAGCAGGTAAAAATTATTTACGACAATCTCGGCATATATAAAAGGCAAATGATGGTTTCCTCTTTCACACAGACATCATCGTTTAGTCGACATGCGAGGTATTTTGTAAATTTATTCGAAAAGTCGAAACCAAAAGGTTTCGACTTTGAATAAAAATTTTTTTCGAACTCCGACAAAATTTTATCCGAATGAGTTGTGTAAATTTCAAGGTCACTTTTAGTCGAATTACTCGCTTTGAAGAACAGCTCTCGGATATTTCAAAAGGGATCGTATCATAGAGGATTCATAAAATACCCTATTTGACTCGAAAGAACGTAATTGAGAGAATCCACTAAATTCTATTACCGAAAGTAAAGTCACGCCGTGAACTTTATATTTGGAAAAAAAATTTTCTTTAATTTTTCCTATCCGTGAAAGCTCACCTAACGTTAAACTAACCCGATGTAATTCATGTGTAAAAAACGAGCTCCAGAAATCCCGCATTTATTTCGACGTCGATCCTCACCATTTAATTATATTCATACCTCGAACGAGGGTAAGTAGCGAAGCCGCAATTTCCGCATCTTATTCCCGTCATCCTGCCACTTCCTAATGCGGATCTGTTTGAATTAATAAGATGAAGGAAAAAATTACACCTTTCGGCCTAGATTGCCTCTAAAGGAAGAACGTTCCGGCGAATCGAGTCCTGCGATCGTTTGAAATTTTCGCCTGTTTTGAAGAATAAACGAACGAGGAAAAATTCAATTTCGTCGTGACAATGAAGACCTTAACCAATATCGCCTTCGATTTGATACATGTGAAAATTTGTTTACCCAAATGTTCGGCGTGAGTTTATAAAATAATACGAGCTTACGTGGAGTCGTGTGTGTATAGAGATTTTCAAAGGAATAATATATTAAAATGAAAAACGAAATGATTGCTTGTTCATTCTATGGATAAAGAGGGGAAGAGAGAGGAAGAAAAGTTCATTTCAACGCAAAGTAATTTGAAGAAAATGTAATTTTAATGTAAAATATATTTTTTTAAACTCTCACACCTTGTGCTCATTTTATCATATGACACTACATTAAACAATTTTTGACCTGTCTTGTATCTCAACCACATTTTGAGGTCGATAAGCCCTCCTTTCCCCCTCCATCATCGTGTGTGAAATGAATTTGAGATATGCTGTACTTCTTATCACCACTATCTATATGAGTTCATATTAATTAAATTTTTACTTCTTTGAGATTCCTCAAGTTCTACTCAAATTTTGATAATCCGCCATTTTGGATCGATTTTGACCCAAATTCAAGAGCTTATATTCTAGTCACCAAGTATCCCCACTTACAAAGTTTTACTTCTCTACATTGATTTCATGATGAGATATGGAACATTCAAGAAATTTCATGACTCAGAATCTCCTTAAAAAGCTGTTTTTGCTTTAACTCCCCTCCAACTGCACTTGCGATGCTGAAATTTAGATATGCTAGTGTCCGTAACTCACTCTTTCATATGAGATTAAAAATAAAAATTTTGAGTTATTTTCTCTCCCTCCAGCCTTTCTCAAAATTTGAATGATCCGCCATTTTGAAGTTTATCGAAAAAAACAAAAGATTGCCTTCTTAGCATTTTAAGAAGAGTCTTTCATCAAATTTATATTGATTTTCATCAAAGCGTTGGAGGAAAAAAATATAGTATGTACCAGAAAGTAGGACATTTGCTGCATGATTACAAATGGTTTGAAACGCAAAGATTTGAACATCCTTCTCCTTCCTCGATCCCCTTCTCAAATCAGGTAAACTGTAATAACCATCATTTTTGTTAAAAACTCAGTTAAAAAGTTTAGTATTGTGTGGAATGTGCCATCCTACGCAAGTGATGAAAAAAGTAATGATATTAAATCGATAACCTTCCCAAGTCAGGTAGCTGTGATGACTTATGTGTAGTTTTTCATTGAAAACTCAGCTAATTATCCATTAAAGGATTACACGTTGAAAAAAGCAATACTTTGATTTTCTCTTAATATATTCTTTTTACTTTGAATTTAAAATCTCATTCGAGACCAAAAAAATATGGTAATTCTCGTTGTATCATTGAATTCTCGAAAAATTGCTAATTAAAATTTTCAGGGGATTGCCTATTCATTTTCAGTGAATTTAAAATGGTATTCTTAAGTTTCAGACATTTTCAAATTACCTACAGCATTGAAAATCTTAAAAATAAAACTATGAATTCGACTTATAGCTTTTTATTGTTATTTTTTTAAAGCAATCGATATAAAAACTTTCGAATAACAGATTTAGTATCGGCTTCAAAATTTTCCACTTGATTTGCCTGATAATTCCATAGTCAGATTTTTTCTCTTCATTTACCGTATACAAATAATTCGCGCCTCACTACCCTTCTTGAAAATTTATATCAGTTAGCTGGTTGAAATGGGAGAACCTGAACTTGAAATGCAATAAGGTAAGGATTTTTTTTGGTTTCTGAAACGAATGAAGTCGAATTTTTTTGGCTTTGGATTCAGCTTCGGCTTCTGTAGATGTTGAGAATTCAACTTCGAATTCGATTACGTATAAAGTTATCGAATTTCATCAAATACGATTTAATCTGATCAACTTTGTTGCAATTTTATTGAATTTGATTAAATTTAATCTTTTAATGCTAATACGATTTTATGAAATTAGATCAAATTTCATCAAATTGTATTCGGTCATTTAAAAAAAAATCAAATTTCATCAATCCTTTTTTCTGGATTGGAAGACAATGCAAAAAAGTGCTTTTTGAGAAGATTTTAAGCGATGAAATTTCTTGAATCATTTATATCTCGTCTCTAAACAGATCTAGAAAGCTTAAACTTTGTATTTAAAATTGGTTACATACAAAATAATGACTTTTTGTATTTGAGCCAATATCGATCCAAAATGACTGGTGGTAAAAATTTGGAGAAGGCTTGAGGAGCCTTAAATAACTCAAATTTGATAAATTTCAGCTCACATAATTACTTGGAATAAGAAAAATATATTCTAAAGGGTCTCTCCTGATAAGATAGTGAAAACGGCCCTTGACCCAAATTCGGTCACAAGTGGTCCTAAATGTTGCCCTCGATGAAAAAACTCCCCAAAAAATTTTTTGACCCCTCTCCCCACCCTTTCCTTAGAAATCGACTCCCATATGTCGAAAATTCAATATTTTGTAACTCTGGATGGGATGGATGAAAAATTTTGAAAATTTCACTTTTGATAGGCATTATATAAGTACAACAGTGGAAATTTTTTCAAATTTTTCGATTCATATTTTCTTGAATTTTTTAGGCTTTGAAATTTTCAAAAAATTGTAAAAATGTTTTTTGAGGGGAATACATGGCTGAATTTTTTTCCATAATTAGCTCGTACTCCAAGGTACAAAATGATAATATTTTCAACCCCTCGAAGCAGGGTGGAAGTTGGTCAAAAAAAATGAAATGTGTAACAAGAGTGCCTCCTAAATTCACTTTTTTGCATTTTTTTTGCGAACAACGCGTTTTAGAGAAAAAGTAGTATAGTAATAAAATGTTTCTCATTAAATTCTTCGTTTTTTCTCAAAAATTGATCTGGTATACCGTTTGATAGTTTCAAAATAATTATGATATGATAGTAATTGATTATCAACTCATGAGTAGTATGGAATATGATAGATTTTCGATAATAAACCAAATTTGTTCTACACTCCCCCCCCCCCGGAACCATTTTCACGATGAGAACATAAAACATTATCATAACACTGTGGTTTATATCAAACATCGCGTTATGGACCTATGTGCAGCGTAAGTGGGGCGTTTCAAGTGCGTTTTCTCGCGATTCTATCAATTTCGGCGAAAATTGCGTAATAATATTTTTTGTTGGAAATCTGATCTGCATAATTTCTTAACAGAACTTTCTCTCTGTATCTAGATTAGAATGCGTGTTATATGCGAAAAACTAGTTTTGGGGGCACATATGTGGCTTCTGGGTGAAAAAGAATGGCGCGATTTTTGGGGGAAAGTTAGGTGCTGTTACGGACACTATTGGCTACAAGTTTCCTCAGAAAAACTTCGGCCCCCAATTAGTCTCGATTATAATAGTAATATGACTGGACTATTATAGGTACTACTTTAACTTCACCATCATTATGTCGAATTTTATTTATTCTTATTGCCAAATCCTCAATCAGAAGTTTGCCACAATAGTCGAAAAGTAACTCGCCTTCATTTCCAATGATCATTTTCTATTTTTTTTTTTCATTTTTTTTTCTTGTTCTGTCCTTACCGATTTTGCGATATTGTAATACATAATAATTATTAGTATTAGGAGCAACTTTGTAGTCCCCTATCTCCTCCCCTAATGGGTATACGAAAAAAATTATAAGACCCTTTCTTATAAAGAATTTAATGAGAAACATTTTATTACTATACTACTTTTTCTCTAAAACGCGTTGTTCGCAAAAAAAATGCAAAAAAGTGAATTTAGGAGGCGCTCTTGTTACACATTTCATTTTTTTTGACCAACTTCCAACCCCCTTCGAGGGGTTGAAAATATTATCATGTTGTACCTTAGAGTACGAGCTAATTATGGAAAAAAATTCAGCCATGTACCCCTCTCAAAAAACATTTTTACAATTTTTTGAAAATTTCAAAGCCTAAAAAATTCAAGAAAATATGAATCGAAAAATTTGAAAAAATTTCCACTGTTGCACTTATATAATGCCTATCAAGAGTGAAATTTTCAAAATTTTTCATCCATCCCATTCAGAGTTAAAAATATTGAATTTTCGACATGTGCGAGTCGATTTCTAAGGAAAGGGTGGGGGAGGGGGGTCAAAAAATTTTTTGGGGAGTTTTTTCATCGAGGGCAACATTTAGGACCACTTGTGACCGAATTTGGGTCAAGGGCCGTTTTCACTATCTTAACAGGAGAGACCCTTCATCTTCTCATGTGTTGTTAAAAGAGAGGAGTAGAGTTTACCTTTCTCAAAATACTACGAAGATAAATAACAGATTGAAAATTTTCATTTATGGTTTCATTTGACAGAGTGAGGCCACATTATAGAAGTATTATAATTCTTTACCTTCATAACTCTTGAAACTCCTTGCGCAGGGTTTGCTCGGACTGGAATATGATGCATTGGGTTCGAATCAACATGGAATCAAAATGATCCAAAGTGGCTGACGAAGGCTTCACATGTCGCAAATAGTTGAAATTTGATAGATATGAGCTCATGTGATAGGAGCGAGAAAAAAGTACTGGCATATCGTGTATTGAAAACTCAGCTCTAGTGGTACAGCATTTCTGCTTACCTTTTTATTTATTTATCTCACTAACGCATACTCAGATGTACAAATTCATTTAAAAATTTATGTCCACCTTCTCAAGTAAATTTCTTCGAACGTCATTTCGGTTTATATAAACTCGCAATGTCGATCAACACAGTGCGTTTCGCTTGGTACGTCTCGTCGAAAGCTCAACTCAACGTCAAAATTACTTTTCCCTAGTGCCTTGAAAAATGTCATTTTATATTTGAGAAGTACCTTCAGATATTGAAACAAGGCGCGCCAGATGATGCGAAGTTTAATGGGCTAACTAAAATCATAGCTAAAACGCCGAGTTGGCAGTTGCACAGAAGTGGAAAATTTTTAATACCTCGACAAAAAGCAGCTGAGAGCGTAAGAAGTACGAATGAATCGAGCCATTAAATATAATTAGGAAAATAGAAGTAGCGCAGAAGTACCTAGGTGACAAAGGATACCTCGTTAACGTTCCGCTTAACTGTCCATTGTCCATTGGTATACGGATTTGCCTTAATTGAAGGTATTTTTAGAACGGTACTGAGTTATCGCAAAATTATACCAGATTTTAGGTATTTTTTCACGAGGATACGCGGTTAGGTCGGAAACCCGGCTTTAATTGGTTTACACTGGCGGATTTGCAAAAACTTTGAAACCGAGGGAAGCCGGAAAAAGTACTTGAAGAGGCAAAAACTACAGCATGTTTATTTGGGTACCTGCGCTAGGCTACGTTTCACTCGATGGATTAATTCACGAGCGAAATTATAAAGTTGAGTGGAATGGTTGATTGGATAATTTTTTGTCGACTCGTGTCGCGTTTTGTTTGCTTTTAATTTCGTCAGCGAGCTTGACAGTTTACCAAGAATGCGCCATCAGTTGTCTGCCTTTTCGGTTATGTGGTTTACACGAACAATAGACTCGAATGGGGAAAAAAATCGATCGGAAACTCCCAGTAGTGAAGCTATAACGTCTTGGCGTTCAGTTCGAACTTTTACTATTGATAGAAATTAACTGAACAGCGGTAAAAAGTTTAAGAAATGTTTTTATCGTTGCTCGAGCATCGGTGTATTTATAGTGTGCTCCTATGTCAGGAATTTTTTTCTTTTGATTTTACTAGTCCTTCATTTATTAAGGTATTTTTGACAGATTGTAATGTCGAAAAATGTTGACTTGAAAGTTGCGCATGCTGATTCAGCTTTGAACAAAATAAAAAAAATTAATTTGGTTTTGAAAATTTTTCTAATATGTAACTAGATGTAATATACAAATTGAAATTATACGTACTTCAGTTTATTTGTTATCATTTTTGTATTCCAAAAAAATTGAAAAGATATAAAAATAAGTAAATAAATAAAGTAAAAATATCGAAAAATTATAAAAATTAAAAAAAAAAAATAGAAGGGGTGATACTTAGTACGCAATAAAAATTTTCAAAAATGAAAAAAACAACAATTGAAATTATTTTCCAAGGAATTAGAGAGACCCCCTTATGTGCTTTTTGCCAAAACTCTACCTTAAGCGTAATCCATCTCCTAACCGAATGCACCTCTTTCAATAGCCAACGACAAAACTCACAAATATCTATTGCAGTTATTCCAGACAATAAAGAGACCATCGATCACGTCATCTCCTTCCTAAGATCATCCAAACTGTTCCCAAAGTATAATTCTACGTAGGGCGTAATAACCACTGCAGTTACAAACGCCCAATAAAAAAAAAATAGAATAAAATAAAAAAATAAAAAATAAAAAAAATAGAATATGTATTATTAACAAAAAATCAAAATTGAAAATATATCCGGAAAATTTTCAAAAAATAATGTCATCAGTATTTTAAATTGAACAATTTTCATATTTTTTTTTCTAAATCAAAAATTGAAGAAAATTATGATAGTGAAAATATGTACGTCAAAAAATTAAATGACATTCAAAAATTTAAAAAAAAAAGTCTGAATGTAGAAAAATTAACAAAAGAATTTGAAATGTTTAAAATTCAAAAATAAAAATTCAAAAATATCAAAAAAATCTTAAATATAAAATTATCACCATAAATGAAAATACTCCCAAAAAAAATATCGATACAGTTGAATGAATGAAAAATTTTTGAAATTGAAAACATATCCTGAAAAATATTAAAAACTGAGAAAAAACGTCACAAAAACCAAAATGAGACAAATGTAAAGAAATATAATTTTTTTTTGTTACGTGCTCCTTCGGTTTAACTCACATTTATATGCATGAATATTTTTTTCAATTTTTTGGACATGTTCATTTACTTTTGAGAAAATATGTCTCCAAATTTCATCCAATTTGATATTAATATTAACATAAGGCGCCATTAGCCTGAAGTTTCTCCTATGTAATTTCAAAATGAATTGGTCATTTTAGATCAATCATACTTGCATATGCTACAGCCAGATACAAATTTATCACTCAGCATAACTTTGTTAAAAGGGAGCCAAAAATGATTTAGTTATGGAGCTCGTTTAGTGATAGCGCCTTAACACATTTCTCCTTTCCCCGAAATAATTCAATTTGGAGGACAATTAGGTAGCAGAGGAATAGCGAACGAGGTTCTACGAGTATAACAGGTTTCATCACTTGACGATTTCTTAAAAAATTCAAATTATGGTCCGCCATATTGTGACGTGAAGAAGGAGATTTTTTCCGCATATGAACAAAAAAAAATATGCTCATATATTTTTCATATTTTCGAAAAATAAAAAAAGAACACGAGAGACGAGAAGCAAAATCTCCTCCTTGACATTGAAACACCTGACTTTTGAATTTTTTTATTGGTTATTTGAAACCAGTGTTGGCGTTCCGACCATGTTCCATCGTTCCAGAGAAAACCCTGAAACGACCAGTTTCGTTCCGGACCAGAAAAATATTCATTTCGTTCCGGACTGGTTTAGTACCAGGCCAAATATTTCAGACCGGTTTCGGATCAGTTTCGGTTCCGGACCAACCTTGATTTTTTCCAGCTTGGAGCCTCTAATAAGGGAAAATAAGGAAATGATGAAAATATTCACAAATAGGTGTTGAGTTTTGTTTTTTTAGATAATATTTTAAGGCGGTGCTTTAAAAAATAAGTGAATAAATGTGAAAAAGTTGGTTTTGGTAAAATAAGAAAAATTAATGTCAAGCGCCCTCAAACAAAGTCTTTAAAAGACTAACACAACATATAATTTTAAACCATTTCTTTGCCCTATTTTTGAGAAAAATGGAGCTAATAAAAATAGAATAAAATTTTCTTTGTTCACATAATCTCATTTTTTTTTTTTTTCAAAAATAATGCAACAAAATGATTTGAAATTATAATTTATATTGTTTTAGAAATTTTGTATTTCTTTATTTTAAATTCAACTTTTTCGTATTTACCTACTAATTTTCCAAAGCACCATAAACAAGTTTTTGATTAACCAAATAAATAAAATTAAAACACTGCGCAAAGCTTGCTTGCATTCGATTCCAAAAAGCAAAAAAAAAAAAAAAAATTAAAAAAGTGAGCTTAGTCCGAAAATATGGTCCGTTATCTTTATTTCGGACCACTTTTAGTTCCAAGTCATGGAATTTTTATTTCGGACCAGTTTCCTTTTATGGAATGAATAAACTTTTGTTCCAGATTTGTTCCAGACCCCTGGAACATAACGGTTTTTAGTGGTTCTTGTTTCGGTCCATATATCAATGAAATATGAACTCTACCTTTATAGTTTTGAAGTATTATGAATATAGTAAAGTTAACTTATCCAAGAAGATGTTGGTATCGGCAACCATACATGCACCAAAGTAATTACATTTGAATTTCAACTTGAAAAAATGTCAAATTAATTTGCCAAGGATTGATTTGGGTAAAAAAAATTTGATGTTTATTTTTTATTTTTGAATTAATAATTTAAACGATTATAGTTCCTACAACTTAAGATAGGCAAAAATGTCATTGGTCATTTTTTGTTTTCCTTGAAGAGTACCTCAGATAGCATAATCATCTCATCAATAAACTAGTTCATCTAGAGTATTTCCAAGAGAGGGTCCATCTTTGTCCCTCCTCACAAGCTTTAAACTCAAAATAAGCACCCAAGATTTCGATGAAATGGTACTACCACTGAGTATTATAAATTAGGCTACTATTTTTATCGAAATCCATGAAGATCAATTCACGAGTTTCGCTAGTTAGTAAAAAATTTGCTTGAATTTAACTCGAGAATTCCGATGCGTTTTAAGCTTCTTAATCTTTATTTCGGCTAACGCAGCAATTCTGCGTATTGAAAAAGCAAACAGGCGTTTAATAATTATCGTTCATTGGTCGAGACACCGAGCGAAAGCTGCGGATTACAAATCAAGTGCAACTCCTACATATAATAACCAATTGGTGTAACATCACGTACGTATGCTCTAGACTCGAGTACGTCTGCTTATTTGAGAGCTTTCTCGGTTGGACCTTTTTTCCTCATATGAGAAATTTTTTTTTCTGAACAATATATAGTAATTTAGCGCTGGTTCGAAATAAAAATAAAGGCGCGACACTCGAAAGTACAAGCCATATACAAGACACCAATGTAACTTAATTTGTTCGGCCAACATACGCGATTGTAACTGTTGCTAAATAGTTTACGACGCTAACGGGCTCGTCGCGTTGGGTCCGTGCGTTGAATGGCACACAGAGTGGAGAATTTTATTCTTATATGAAAGTAACCCCGCCACTGTATGCGTCTAAACGGCGAAGGCGTTTGCTCGTAAAATAAGAGATTGCGGTAATTTTACGTGCCGGTGAATTTAGGCAAGCTGCGCCAAAATGTAGTGGAAATAGCTTGTAACTTGATTTAAAGGTAGGTAGTTTGTAACGCGGC
Organism: Phenacoccus solenopsis; assembly: GCA_009761765.1. Lineage (NCBI taxonomy): Eukaryota > Metazoa > Arthropoda > Insecta > Hemiptera > Pseudococcidae > Phenacoccus > Phenacoccus solenopsis. Next base: position 15,445 of record VFXL01000218.1, on the reverse strand, counting down.
ACATGACGATATGTTAGGGATGCAGCTAACGCAACGAATGGAGCTCGGAAATGGTAACGTCTCACTTAAATTATTCGCATCGTTTTCTATATTAATAGCGAGTTTTCGCAATTATGACGTTAATGTAGTATTCCGAAGCTAGATGAAAGGCCTGGTTCAGAAGAGCGGGCGAATACCTTATATCTTGTACGTGAACGACGCGACGTTATTTTTTATAGCCGGTAATTTTTTAACGAGGATTTAGCCTCGCGAAATGAATAACAAAATCAACAGGCGCGGCACGCCCCAATAAAACGATAAAGTCTCCATGTAAGGATAGCCCAAGTGCTGAAAAAAATTACGTGGAAAGAAATTAATAATGGAACGTATTGCGAAAGTTTTACGCTCGTAAAGACGTCCGTTCGATTTTTAACCCTCTTCTAATACAGTAGATATGTCTGGCAGTTGAACGTCAACTTTCAGGTCAAGTGAAAAGATCTTATATCTGTCATCGTCGAGAGTGCACGTTTTTTTAAAAGTCCATCGTTTAGAAATGACGTAAAGCGTCGATGTGTTCGGAAAAATATACAGAAGGTAATTTTTAACTAACATAACTCGATTATAAACTCCATAGAATGAGTGCTGAATGCTGCCTGTTGGCTATTTGGCGTCGAAAATGGCATCAAAAATTACACTTTGAAGTATACTTCAAAAAGCCAATTAAGTAGTTTTTTCATGCCATCGGCGCTTCGAAGCCAGTAACTTTAATGATTATTTTCACCGTGGTACTGGATTCGAATATGTTTTAAAGTTTCGTCGTGACAATTAAAAGTTCGGTACTCGTTAAAGATGCGAATGATTGTCATTTTGATGATTTAGAATGAGTAATGATGGCGCGAGAAAAGCTTTTGGTGACCCTGTTCGAATGCGTTCGAATGTTTATAGCATAGCTCGGGCCTTATCAATACGTCGCATTTGACGGCTAAACGTGAATATCTTTCGAATCCTTTCGATGTGGTGGAAACGTTGTCACGGATGTTTTATTTCGTTTATTGGGTCTTTTCAATTTTAATATTTTCGCAAACCAAATGGAAAAGAATAGAATGACCGTAGGCGAAAAAAAGCTACGTATGATGATGTATAAGCAAGGATAAAATGGAGGATTTCGATCGTCGAAACGAGTAAAAAAAGTATGGTCTCATTCAAGTTACTGTATAAAAGTTGTTACCCTTATTTTCAATTTTTAGCTGAGTTTTTGATAAAAATTATAGCTATTACAGCCTACCTGATTTGGGAAGGGAAGGTCGGGGGAGGCTGGGGTCTTCAAATCTTTGCGTTTCAGACCATTTGTAATCATCTGGCACATGTCCAACTTTTTGGTATATATATATTTTTTTCCCCCATGCGTAGCGCCGGCGAGTATTCATAAAATTCGCTCAACATTTGGTGAGGAACTCTTCTTGAAAATGCGCAGAAGTGTTTTTTTTGTTTTTTCGATAAATTTCAAAATGGCGGATCACTCAAATTTTGAGGAGGCTGGAGAAGAGGCAAATAGCTCAAATTTTTCGTTTTTGATTTCATATGAAAGAATGAGTCACGGACACAACATATAAATTTCAGCTTCCTAAGTGCATTTTGAGAAGAGTTAGAATCGCTCAAAATTCGGTGAGGAACTCTTCTTGAAAATACGCAAAAATGGTTTTTTTGTTTTTTCGAAAATTTCAAAATGGCGGATCACTCAACTTTTGAGAGGGTTCATTAATTAGAAAAAGATATTGATGTCTGTTGACATCTATTTGATGTTAATTCAAGCTCAACTTGAAAGTATATGTATAAGATATTCATAAGACATGTATTAGCTCAAAATGGTGTTTTTCGTCTACTTATTTGCTGTGTAAGAACAGAAGCAGGATATCTATCAGCCAAAGTGTGCACATAGGGTTTGAGTCATGAAATTTCTTGAATCTTCCATATCTCACCACCAAATCAAGTTAAAGAGGTCAAATTTTGTGTGTGAGGTTAGTTGGTGACCACAATATGACCTATTGAATTTGGATCAAAATGGATTCAAAATGGCGGATTATCAAAATTTTGAGTAGAGCTTGAGGAGCCTCAAGTTGGTAAAAATGTAATTAATATGAATTCATATGGGTATTGTGGATAAGTTGTATACTATATCCCGAATTCACTTCCATACATGATGTTGAAGGGGGGAAGGCGGGGTTATCAGCCTAAAATAGTGGTGGGGGTACAGGAGGGGTCGGAAATTTTTTATTGCTGTGCCATATGATAAAATGAGCCCAAGTGACAAACCTATTTTAATTTTAGCCTCCTCTGTGATTTTGGAGAGGAGTTAGAGCAAAAAACAACTTTTGGAGGGGAAATTACCTCAGGAAATTTCATGAATCTTCCATATCTCCTCACCAAATCGGCCTAGAATGGTCAAACTCCGTGTGTAGGAATAGTTAGTGACCAGAATATGACCTCTTAAATTTGAGTCAAAATGGATCCAAAATGGCGGATTATCAAGAATTGAAGATAATTTGAGGACCCTCAAATAGTTATAATTTGAAAAATATGTGTTCACATGATTATTTCATGGCAAGAAATACTACATCTGTGCCAAATTCAACTTCTTATGTGTTTTTGGAAAGGATAGGGTAGGGGTTTTCAGACTTTGTATTGGGTGTGGCCTGTAGTCATGAACTGTTAAGCAAGGTTATTAGTAAATCAAAACAAGCTTCAATTAAAAACTCAGCTCCAGTAATGCGGCATGGCTGCTTACGTTTTTTTTTCTGTTTGGTGGGTCCTTCTCTTTCTTTATTTACTTTATTTTTCAATTTTCGAGTGAAGTTTATTTCAAGGTGTAAAAATTTGAACACACTGATTGCTCCACCATTATAATTCCATCAAAAGATGTACTATCGGCTTTCTTTCGTTACGAAAACCATTATTTTTTTTACCTGTCATGCGCTGCATCTAAGGCCAGGGACATGGAGACGATGAGGTCAGATCTTAGAGAAGGGGTTACACCTTTCAAGAAAAAAGATGACCTTTTTGAATAGTTGTTAGAAAAAATTCCTTCAAGAGAAGAGGGGGGGCATTAATTCATACAAAAAAAAAAAAAGAAAAAAAACAGTTTGGTCATATCCCTCAACCTCCGCTCAACAAAAGCAAAAGCATTTGAGTCATAGCGTATTTCACTCAAAGCACTGAAAGGATTCTGGCGCGCCAGCATTGAAACTTGTAACGCTGTCTGTGTTGCCTAGAACTCACCTTGAAATCCTAAGCTGGTAAATTTCACCATCTGAGCAGTTTAAGATTTAAGATGATTCTACATTCACATACAGTTTGCACAAAAATAAATTTTTTCAGTTGGAAACTATCTAGTCTCTAGAATTATATTTCACTGGAAATGGAGGAAATCAAATTTCTTCTTGGTAATTCAGTTCTGTATTTAGAACTGAATCGGTTAAAATAATTTTTATGTTAAAAAGTTCTTCATTTCATAAAAATGAATAGAGGTGTTCTTATATTACTCAAAAATGTCTGATCGTGATAAGGTAAATAGATACGATTTTCTTGAAGAACAATTTTTTCCATCGTGTACATTGTAATACGAAATGTTTTTATCAACTCAATAGCTCGTAATTAATTTTGAAAAAAAAAATCCAGAATCTTTTCAATTTGGTGCATACTTATTACTTATATATTTATATGAATTAGTGCTTTTGCTTATCATAACAGACAACAGTGGATAGCCGAATAATTGATTGGGCGGAGCTTCGTAGACACTGGATCATAACAGCAATACGAAACAACATAATATGGGCGGAGCTTTGCGGAAAGCAGATCGTAACAGCATCTTGAAACGAAAGTGTAGGAGGAGCTTGAAGAAAATTTATTTATTTTAGATTCGAATTAATTTGAGATCGCAAATTTCATTTCATAAGAAATAATTTGCTGTGAAAACAATTTCTGAAAAATTGTAAAAATTATTTATTTCTTTTGGCTACGATAACGTAGTGAGAATGTTGGAAATTTTTTCTGTTCTGTTGATTTTGTTCATTGAATGATATTTACTTTGAGTAAATTATGCGATACGTAAAAACCACATGTATTCGCTTCACGTCAGTGTCTATACGTACCTATTTATATTTCAATGATAGAACACGTGGAATTTTTTTCGGAATATTTAATGAAATAAAAATAGAGAAATCTCGAATCAACGTTTCGTAGGGTAATGGGAGTTCAAAATACATTCGAAGACCTTGTTTAAATATTCAGTAATAAATGACTATATTAGGTAACCTCAGTGACAACTAGGCATACAAAGTTTCCCACTTCTATTAAAATATAATGTCTTCTCGTGCACGTCATTGGAAATTCGGCCAATGCCGCCGGAAAAAATAATAATAACAAAATGAAACGCTATTAAGCGAAACGAGGGAACAAAAAAACACACACACATACACATGATTTAAATTAACGCTAATATATGCGGCGAATAATCGCACGAGAAACGATTTAATCCATTCGACAAAACGACACGAAACGTGGAGCCCTTAATATGCGAAAGCCGGGCTTAAAAAAAGTCGAGAGAATCGCGCATACGAGTTGAAAAAGAGCAGCGTAAAATTGTGTCTATGGCACCTGGAAATTATAGTCTTCGTATTTTTCGGTGGGGCGAATTACCGTACGAGATTCGATACAGAGTGGAAATTCGGTGGTTGAGCGATGCGTGGAGAAAAACCTCTTGCCGTATCCGGCGTGGCATTTAAAACATGGAAAACACATAAATAAAAAACAAAACAGCACGCAGCGGCGAAAATAACGTCAATAGTGTAAAGCATACCTTATCGGGTGGAAGGAAAAAAATATTATCGTTTTAAGTTTAATATCCATTTTTTTCCAAATTGCGACGCGCGCGGTAAGTTTTATAAAACCCCAAAGGTAAACGCAAGACTTTCATATTAAAACTATAAATGATAACTTATGTTATTACTTTTTGCGAAATTCTTTTCCGCATTTCGCGGTCGGTACACCTGCGAATGGAAATAAAAATCCTACCGAGTTTTCATATATTACAAGAAAAGTTGAATTGACAGCGCCGCACGGCCCACCTTTTCGTTTGTACGCCGCCGAATTCGTTATAAATTTTCATTTATGTGTAACAATTTTTTCGCATAATCATCCGCAGTTTACTTTTTCATTTTGTGAAATAGAATTTCCGCGGAATAAGCGCCGTTGCGCCGTGTTATTTATTTAGCAAGGTATTTTTCGTAGTCGACGAGAATACCCCATTGAAATTTTTGCGCGTTATGTACGTTGTGTACACGCGACTCGAGGCCCCATGTATTAAGATTTCGTTGTAGATGGGGGAGTTTTTTACACGTAATTCGATTCCGATGGGTGGTTGTTATCGGTGACGATGTGGCGGAAAGTTTAACGAAATCTTCATACGTGACTTTGTAATTTATTCGCAGTTTTGTCGGGTGAATTTTGATGTAATTTGCGGGTATAATTTGGTGTGCCGAGCGGACGATGTCGGCACGAATGTTAGAAGGGTTCGTTTTGACATGATTTCATTTCATGTGTTTTCAAACCGCTTGTTCGATATTGAAAGAATAAATTGGTCTGAGGAGTGACACGATCATTTGCTTTGGAATGGACTGATTGAATTTCAGTTCCATATTATTGGTGTTTTGTGTGCTGCAGAAGTCGGTGAATGAGAGTTGAGTTGTTTTGTAAGGGCTTGTTCTTACTACTAGGTTGAAAATCGAGGTTTTTTTTATAATGAACAAGTCAGTGTAGATCGTAGCGGACACTGGAAGAAAATAAATGACTTCACTATGAACAACTCATCAGCCATCTTATTAAATCCGTCAAAGTAGACAATAAAAGAAACGGAGCATATTGGTTATCGTTCAAAAATTTCTACCGTACCAAACCATTTTTTAAACATAATCATCTTAATATTTAGATTGCAATATGCTGGGGCGTTCCTACTAAAGAGGAAATAAAAGCAGCTTGTCCACTCTTCATAGTCTCTAGAAAATTGGTAAATAGGTAGTTTATTCAGCTTCACGTTGGTCAATCTACCGAATTTTTCAAAAAAACGTGCCTAATAAATCGTATCACTGATGCAGAGAGGTTAGAGAGATATTGTTCGTTGCTGCGCTATTGCTAGTACCTATTTACCATCTTATAGTCACTTGATAAAGCCGTACAGGTGCGACAAAACTTCGCGAAAAATATGCAGTTTATCGAAATTAAATGGTTAAAGTTTTAGTTCTTTGTCCTTTTTTTATCTGGGTATCTTAGTTCCTGGATAGAAAGGTGGAGCCCCCACCCGACCCATGGTCAAGTCACCGAGACGATGCTAATCACCCCTACATTTTTTTGGGGGGGAATCTATACTCTGCTTGGCCGAGAACTGCTTGTGACATTACTTCCAGCCAAGCAGGGGCACCTTGGCAACCAGCCTACATCTCCCCTGGTTTTTCCTTAGGCGGGTGTGCGCCCCACCCAAGTTCCACCACATCGGAAGTTCAGCTATCGCTTCATCCTTCCTTCTGGCACCATACTCCCGTCTGGTGGGTTTCAGTGTACAATGCTATTATCTGTGCTGTGCACATATCTTCACAGTGGGCTGATACCCACCACCTCCTACCTCGTAGGTACTATGTACCTGGGTGCTTCATTCTTGATCCTTACCTTTTCAGAGTGTGGTGGTCGCCTGCACCTTAGGACCCTACTTCTGTCTGCTTCATCCAGCCTTACTCCAAGCCGTGAAGTACGGTAGGAAACACCCCTACCTAGCCTTTTTTTTTTTTTGCGGGAATTTATTCTACCGCACACAACACTACTTGATTGGGAACCGCTTGTAGTATTACTTCCAACCAAGTAGGGGCACCTTGGCGACTGGCCTACGTCTCCCCCGGGAGTTTCTCCCTGATGTGCTGGCTTGCACACAAGGAGCCCTCCTCATCGGAAGTTCAGCTGTCGCTTCGTCCTTTCCCTGGTACACCGTACTTCCCTCCGGTGGGTTTCCGTACCAGTATTTGCTCCTCGGCCATGTCTGCGCAATGCGCTCTTCTCGAGTGTACGGTGGTCTCCGGCCCTCACCCCGCGCCGCGACTCCCCTCCTTTCGGAGGTTCCCCGTCGGTTGCCGTTCTGCCTCTTATGGCCTACTAAGCCCGCAGGCGAGCCAGAGGTTGTACACTCTATGGGCCCTACTTCTGTCTGCGTCATTTCACCCTACTCCAAGCTGTGAAGCAAGGTAGGGGTGGTCCGCAATCAGTTCGGTGCCTCGGCCATAGGATCTGGTCGACGTGACCCCACTCATGCAGCTACTCGATGCACGGCATGAGCATTGGGGCCATGACACCCACTCAGACAGTCGGCTAGAGTCGTTCACCCACTGCCCAAGTGCGCGCTACCCGCATCACATTAATAACCTATCGCCTCATGTCGTAACGTGTGCGGCAACCCCTACCTAGCCTAATGGCTAAGAGTAGGGTGAAGTGGCACAATGGAAGTAGGGCCAGTAGGCGGAGCATTAACATCTCTTGTAATGTCACTAGGAGCTAGTAAAGCTGATGGGATCAAACTCCACTGAGAAAATGATGCAAAGCGTGAACATGGCCGAAGACAGCAATTACACAGAAACAGCGATTCCAGCCTGAGTAAGATGCAGAAGAAAGGAGAGGTGGAGCCTGAACTTCCAAAGAAATGTACCCTGGGTGGGTCCGTGACCTATCTGGAGCATCCTCAGGAGAGCCTTAGGAACCCGCGTTATGAGATCCCAACCCACCTGGAAATAATGCGCTAAGCAGTTTCCCGGTGTGCGGGGTAGTGTGCAGTGGCTACTTCCACAGCAATAAACAAAACAAAAAGAAAAAGGTCATTTGAAATTAGGCAGTGTTCATTATCATATACACAATACATTAGTTTTTCCTTACTTATAGCTTTGGCGGGTATAGATGGAAATCGTTCAAATTTTAATGAGAGGATGCTCATGTAAATACAAAAAAGTGCTTCTTTTTTATTTGTAGGACTTGAGATGGGCCTTCCTTCAATATTGGAAAAGAGTTGAAGAGGGGTCAAATGCTTCAAATAATAAGTTGAAGGCTAGTACATATCCACATTTCAGTTTCTTCAAAGAATTTGGAAGGGAAATGGAGCGAAAAACAGATTTTTGAGGGGGTTTTGAATCATAAAATTTCTTGAATCTTCTATATCTACTCACCAAATCGACGTAGGAAGGTCAAACATTGTATGTGGCCTTAAGGAGCTAAATATGACCTTTTAAATTTGGGTCAAAATGGATATAAAATGGTGGCACAATGGCCTATAAATCGCCAAATTATGTGGTACTTGCACACCCAGTTGAACCTGAACCTGAATCTAAAATGGTGAATGGTCAAAAACTGAGGTAGTATTAAGGAGCCTTAAACAACTCTAACTGAATGAATAAAAACTTATGTGTTTGCCAGAACTAAGAAGCATGCTATACTTTCACAAGTCACGCTGGAGGGGAGAATGAAGGTTTATTGTTTTCAAAATGTGATGGTATAAAAAAATTATAGATTATGGCGTCACTTACTTATCCCTACCATGTTGGATTCGCTAACTACGCAGAAGGCAGTTCAGAAGTTTGCCAGGGTGATCATACTGAGGAAAGAATACTTGGAAAAAGAACGTAATGGAAGTTCTTTTTTTTCAATAAGAGAATTTCGCGCTGAGAGCTGCAAAGATCAGTTTATCACACAGTATAAACTCATATGATTACTGAAAATAAGAAATACACTATATCTCAAATACACTTCCACAAGTCGAGTTAGTATCCTCTAAATTTGTGAGAGGAGTGAACAAAAAAATCTCAAATTTTAACATCCCTAGTGAATTTAAAAAATAATTGGAGCAAAAACTGTTTTAAAGGGATAATGAAATCAGAGATTTTCATGAATTGTCCTCATCACACCATTACATGTATTCAAAGAGCTGAAACATTGTAATGGGCGTTTGTTAAGAATTACAATATAACCGTTTGATTTTGGGTCAAGATGGATGCAAAATGGCGGATTTTCAAATTTTGAGGAAAGCTTAACGAGCCTCAAATATATTCTAAATTACACTTTTTAAGAAATTTGAAAGAGATAGGACGGAATTTTCGGACTCGATAATGGGTGCGTTCTTTGGTCATCAAGAGGTTATCTACATTATCTAAAAATTTGAACCTATCGTGATCAAAGCTTTAGCTTCAGTAATGTGGCGTGTCTGCTTACGTTTTCTTTTTAAATTTACATTTGTTTTGGGGAATGTTTTCAACACATTTGTAAGAGCTGAAATTGTTTCGATTCTTTCTCCTACCCATACTTCATAGAGCAAAAAATGAAAGAATCTATCAGAGTACCTAATGTGTCGATCAGTCGAATTTTCTGAAAGTGAAAGACGCGGCTTAAACAATAAAGATAATTTCGTTCTTACCTGTCGTGCACATTGTAGATAGCGACATCGTCGACGTCGGCGATTTGAAAGTACGCTGCGACCTCTTCGGCTCCTTTATAGACGCTGATTAGCCAAAAATGCGCCGAATACTGTAACGGTCCTGCAGCCTGCGTATCGGTGAGATTCGACGGATTCGTATAGACAGCCAAAGTGTGTAAAACGAGCGGCGATAATTTAGCCCTATCCTCGACCGTTATCTGGTGACTTTTCTGCAGCGAATTACAATTCACTTCGGCACCGAACACTCCGATCGTACGGACGGTTCGCGAAATGTCGAACAATATAAACACCGCAATCGCCATAAAACCGACCATTATCGTGTTCAACCCTTTACCAGATATCATCTTCGATTTAAAAACGTATCCTAACTGCTGATTTTCATAGTCCGCTCGATAAGTAATTAACGGAATGGCTTCCGACGAATGTGATGTTGGCGCGCGCCGACCCCTGTAAAACATAAAATACGAATTATAATCGTAATCTCACGTTCGTTCGGCGCGGCTGGTAATCGTGATTTCAATAGAATAAATTACAAGCTTAACGTATACGCCATTTTAATGCGGCTCGGTGAATTATTTTTCACGTTATAACTTCGGCGTGCGGGTTGCACGCAGACTTTGGTTAATTGATAGACACGCGTGGAATTTGATGTTGGCGAGGCGTAAGGCTCGGTAATTTTGCAAACTTGGGGTAAACATTTTCGATAATGGTGGCCGCGAGGAAATTCTCGAAGTGCTGATTCTATAATCGATGCGATGCATTATGTCCGCCTCATTTAACGTCGAGGTTCCATTTTAAGTTTAGCTTAAAGGTGGCTCATATATGCGGTTATTTTCGCGACTAATGTTATGTTTGCTTCGCCGAAATTCGTGTTCGATTCCTCCATTCCCTTCATTTCACCGGTTCAAAAAGATAGAAAAACGCTTTGGAAATTTTCGAGTCCGCATGTCGCGTGTATTTCTAATTCCAATTTAATCAACTTTGCCGACAAAATCATCGAAACGTGAACTTCCATAATATAATTTGATTAATAAATGAACGCGAACGCGACGAAGAAGAATCGGCGCGTCGACGCGAATTAAACGGAATTTTGAAGTATCGCGAGCGAAAATTCAACAACATTTCGCGAATAGAAAGAAGTACACGGTGAAATATTTAACGAGCCGGCACGACGGGACGAAAAGTAAGAGTTTCTCAACAGGTACTCTAACACCTTCGACGCGTTTAAATTTCGACGAACGCTTTTAATTCGTTTCTTAAAATAATCTGCAACCAAATCATTACGTTTAGGATGCGAGTTGTCGCGTAAAGTTGGACACAATTCGTTACAGTAGGCGGAACTATATAAATGAAACAGTCGCCTTACGCTTCTTCAAAACTCCTCCAACTTTTCGATTATGTATACTCGTTTTAGAATTCAACGAACGTGCGAAATTAGGTTAAAAAGTTTCGCAATATTTTTCACCATCCGATACGAGTCGTCGAGTTGACGATGCTCGTGTGCTTTTTAATTGAGGAAACTCGGTATATATGTGCTTTGCGGCGAGCTTGTTTTGAATTTGAGAATTAAAAAGGCTCGTTGTATTAGCATATATGCAGTGTATGCAGTGGCAATGGGAAACCCTGTTTCTGCGATAAACAACATATTGGACATCGATGATGAAAAAGTTGCATATTCTCGAGTTCAAAGGAATATATGGTGAAGTTGAAAAATTTGGAAATTCTAAAAATTATGAATAGAACAGGAGTAGACATATTCTATGTGAAAATGCGGTCAAGAGAAAAGTGAAAACGAGGCGCAGAAGAGATAGGATATGCATTGAGAGATTTTAGAGACAGGATCTATCACAAAAATGTTAACGCATATTAATGTCTATCATATATAGCTTGAGACTTTTTGACACCGCAAAGTTAAGCAACAATTCATGCATGTTTACTCAAAATGTGGATTGTATTACAAAGTTGGTAAATGTGTTATTACACCAGCTCATCGAATTTCGCAGGAGACATATTCACTGTATTTTTTTGTGCTTTACTATTTCGACAATTTGATCTGCATTTTCAATTTGATGAACGCATTTTGGGTAGTAATGAAATTGCGAAGATTGTCGCGCTTTTTGCCTAACTTTGCGCTGTCAAAAAGTCTCAAGCTATATTTGGCAGACAGTATATTGGTATTTTAATATTTTCATTCTCTAATTAAGGAATTGATATGAATCACTTCTGGCGTTGTTAGCCATTGAGACTAAAAATGTTATATTATCAATAAGCGTTTTCATTCTCATTTTTATTAGTACCAACCGATGGACATTTTTCGCACTAGAGGATTTTCCTTCCATACGTTACACTAACCATTATGGAACTACTTTCGCCATTCCTTCAATCTCGCCACGAGTTACATCCTACTCATGGATTTATGAATGCTTCAATGCATATGAACATCGTATCGGTAAAGCATCCAGCCCTATATATGCACACGGGAACCTTGGAGAAGATACGCCAGATTACAGTATATACTGTTATAGTGCCCGATGTACCCCCTGGGCAGAAACATACTCAAGTCCCTACAACTCAATGAGTTCACTGAGGAAATATTCATTAGTCTCAGGCATGCTGAAAGAGGCAGGCAGGTTGCATGTTGGTAACTTTATCAACACCATCATGCTCACTATGAGGACGCTGAGTGGAAACACTACCCAGTTCAGGACCATCTCCAAACTCTGGACTTCAGTCTGTTTCAGAGCAACAATGGTTGCGTGAATGGACTTTCTCCAATAGTGAAGTTTATTTCATTGCTTCCAAAGCACACTCTATTGCTGGGTTATCTATCCTTCCTTTAATAAATAATTTCTTTAATCCCTTTACATTACCTTGGCTGTGGACGTATGTGCCAACTCATGTATGGAAATTAAGAATGCTTTACAGGTTTTGTGAGCTCTACTGTATTAGATTTCTTCAGTGTTCATTCTCAGCTTCTAGGATCTAGAAGCCAAGAGATCGGATATAATCTAAATTATGAGGATTGAGTGGTGACGCATTATTTAGCGCTCCATAAGAGGACCTTACTGATAACGCTTCACTAATATAACTGCTTAGTAGTCATTATATCAACACTGATGCTCCTGTGGAGCCCTGATACCTAGGTAATGATGAGTTGTAAGCCTTAATGGGCTATAAATGGCTGAAGTACACTGTGCTTGTAGCAACCAGTTAATTTGAACCTGAAAGAACATCTCTTTGCTTCTTAGCGCTTACTCTGACGTCAGAACTACTCTAATAAGTGGAGTTTGGCATCTTCTTCGTAGTGTATAGTGTCATCAGGGTTGCAAAAGAATAACTTGAGAATTTTTTTTTTTTGAACTTATTCAGCTTCAAATTCGACTTCTAACAATTTTCAGTCTAATTTGGCTGTCATTTAACTCTGGCTTCAAAATTTCCCACTTAATTTAGCTTAAAGTTTTTTAGTTGAATTTTTTACTTTATCTACTTTTCACAACTAGTTCGTAGCTCGCTCTTCCACCTTTAAAAATTCAAGTGAGCTTGTTAACTGGAATGATACATCCTAAACTTCAAATCTGATGGGGTTTAAGTTTTTAGCTAAGTGTTTAAGGAAAACGATAGCTATTACAACCTACTTGCTTTAGGAAAAATGGTTGCGGAGGATGCGGTCTTCAAATCTTTGCGTTGCAGATCATTTGTAATCATTTGGCAAATGTCCAACCTTTTGGTACAAATTTTTTTCTCACGTGTAGCACCGGGGGGTATTTATGATATTCGGTCAAAATTTGGTGAAAGATTTATCTTGGAAATGCAAGAAAGTACCTTTTTCGTTTTTCGATGCACCTCAAAATAGCGGATGACTCAAATTTTGAAAGGAGCTAAAGAAAAGGCAAATAGTTTAAATTTTTGTTTCTGATATCATACGAAAGCGTGAGTCACGGGCACCAACATAATTAAATTTCAGCTTTCCAAGTGCATTTGAAGGGGAGTTGGATGGAAAAAGAGCTTTTTGAGGAAGTTTTGTGTCATGAAATTTCTTGAATCCTTCATGTATCCTCACCAAATTAACCTTGAAGGATCTAATATAACTCATATGATTATTGAAGGTAAGAAATACTTATACTGTATTCCCAATTCACCTGCATGCATGATGTTAGAGGACATTTTCACATACACATAGAATATGTCTACTCCTGTTCTATTCATCATTTTTATAATTTCCAAATTTTACAACTTTATCATATATTCCTTTGAACTCGAGAATATGCAACTTTTTTACCACCTATGTCCAATATGTTGTTTATTGCAGAAACATAAGGGCTTCCTATTACCACTGCATACACTGCACATATGCTAATACAACGAGCCTGATCTCAAAATTTGGTAGGGACCTCGCTGTGATCTCATATGGAGCGGTTACTAATGGTGTTAAGGACGAACGTGGAAAACTTGTTCCTAATTCTAGATCAGCAATGTTTGATGTTTAATCACTTAAAGACCCTAAATGTACATATATAAAGCACTATTGAATAGCATAATGCTTCGAGCATTTCAAGACTAGTTGATATGTTATACATCAAGATTACAAGTTTTGTCTATTCTGTAGTGCAGGAGGAGAAATAATGGAAACGTCTTTAAACCGTGAGACGCATTGTCAGTGTTCTTTCTATGTATTTATACAACATTGATGAGAAAGATTGCCTATTTCACTCATCGAAGGAGTAAGTAATAGAATTCGTATTTCCAATTTCCATGCTTTAGACGTACAATCGTGTAGGTACCTCGTACTACGCCTACTCGGTCATTGACAGGAGGCTATGGTGTATTATAAACGAATTGTATAAAAACGACGGAAACGACAAATAGAATGAACAAATATTATCTACTTATTATGGAAATGATGGGTAGGTAATGCGAAGTGAATATCGATGAGTAAAACGAGGACCTCATCTACACCACGTGAAATTCGCAAGTATACGTTAAGTTTGCTAAATTAGTTCTTGACAGGACGCAATCTGGAATGGAACGTGAGATGTCTTGTTCCAAATTACGTGCGCGGTATTTACAGAAAGGATGTAATAAATTATCTAAATTACATCACAACGCTTATTCACAGTACAGACGGGATGGTAGTGGAAGCGTTATTAAATATTTTAATTAGACTCATTTGTGGCGTATTGATGTCCCTTCCGTGAAGCCCAACTTTTTGCCAATTTTTTTCGCGTGAAATTCGAAATGAACGTCAGGGTTTTTATAAAATCTGAAGATATTTCATACCCTTATCTTAAGTTGTCAATTTTTTCTCCCCCATTTACATGATTTTGACGATTTATTCGTTTTATGAGAATCGGTTAACATTACCTGCGAACGATGAAAACGTCGATTTAAATTCGCGCCGTATTTGGAAATTCGCGCGAATACAAGATAACCCGATGCGAAACCTATTTTATTCTTTTCCTCATAAACAAACCGTAGCGCCGAGAAAATTTCGAATTCACCGCAGAGAAAAAATTCAATCGGTAAAAATGTAAACCGAGTATACATTTTCTAGCGCCTTTATTTATTACGTTTTGCATATTGCATTAACCAACTTTTTATCGCCTTTTTTAAATTCATCGTCATTAGAACACTGTTTTTGCTGTATATTTTTATGAATAATTTACAACCCACTTATCGTTTGACCGGCATCTCCATCTGTTAGGGTTATCCGGCAGTATCTTTGTAATTTTCATTTTCAACGAGATTTAACATGACCGTAAAAAAAATGAGTTTCTTCATCGCTACAGGGGTAAAAAAGTAAGTATAGAAGTTTCCAAAACCAATAATTAAATTTGTAAACAGATAGATGAATGTATAAGTTTAAGTAAACAGAAAGGAAGCGAAGTTTGCTTAAGGTAATAATTAAGCAACTTGTTATTCTTTATTTCTCATTGTGTTGGGTCTTTAAATCGA